>JAIFTH010000953.1:0-12845 GCA_019968535.1 Fragariocoptes setiger | reverse complement strand
TATACTTGCGTTCATGACCAATGTCGATGACAAATTATTCTTACACTCTCTTGTCGATGTATCGTCAGTCAGACACTCATCACCCAATCTAACCGATTACGCTAGGAAAGCGGTTGCAGATATTGGGTGAAGTAAGTTGAACGCCATCGTCACTGACAATGCCGCCACAATGAACTCGGTTCGCGAGGAACTGTGTCGCGATATCCCATCGCTTTTTTCAATCGGCTGCCTCGCGCACCAAAGCAATTTGTTGGCAAAGGATTGCATGCGATTCCCATCGAATCTTGAAAATATCAAGGCCCTTATTATACTTGTAGAGTTCTTTAGATGTCGAGCGCTACCTCTTAGCCTCTTACGTGAGTGTAGCGGCGTAACTCCAGCTAACTTCATGGAAATTCGTTGGTTCAGTTTGGCTCACTCTGTTTGCTCTGTGCTCCTTAACGAGAACGCAATGAAGGAATTGGCACTCCATCATGCTGAGGAGCTTTCAGTTGAAATCATCGATATTATCAACAATAGAAACTTTTGGTACGGCCTCACCAGCATCCAGAGCTATCTCGTGCGTATCTGTGAAGTGATCGGTACTGCTGAAAGCCATGATGCCAACGTTGCAGAATTCATGTTTGCATACATAAAATTGGCGAAATTCGTTTCTACGAAGGAACCAGACCGATTGCAGAAGCATTACATGGCTCACACATGCACGAGATTGATGAGCAGAAAAGATTTTAACCTACTCGCCGTGCACGCGCTTGACCCACGCTACAAGCTCACCTTTCTAACCGACCATGCCAAAGACAGAGTCTTGATTTATATTGCTCAGGTATTGAGCTCTTCAAAGGAATATACTCGCCACCAGGCACAGTGTATTCTTTCCGACATAGTGCCTTATGGCTAAAGGTAATTTCGCACGCCCGTACGACGCTCTGATTGATACTGCTAAGCGTTATTGGACCGACATGTCGACCGGTGCTATACCAACTCAATTCGTCACCCGGTTGTTGTGCATAAAACCGTCATCGGCCAATACTGAGGGCCTCTTTTCAAAGTTGAAGGAGTTACAGTCGATGAATCCACATCGACTAGGCCTGAAAACTTTGTCGAGTTTGGCAAGATTCAAGATTTCTCCATATTATGCTATGGACGTAAAAGAAAAAGACAGTTTTCCCAGAACAAGTCGAGCTCGCTCATCTGAAAGCTCCCAATTAACATTAGCTTCGTCAGAAACCGAAGAAGATATCGAAGACGAAATAACAATCTCCACAGACGTGCCGCAGCCGGCGACATCTTCTCACGACTCTCAGCCGGACGCAAACTCTCAAAACTCGCTATCCGCTCTTGAGGAAAGCGAGCTGATTGAGCTTGACAGTTTGTTCAACGAGGGAGCCTTCATGCAAGGATTATTGTGGAGCAATCAAATAGAAGTTGAGGCGTTCTTGGCAGCAAACGCCGTCAGAAACATTGTTTCTTGAGATGTTCAATCTGGAAGATGAATTGGTGCTGGAAACTACTACAGAAAGTTCTGCGGACGCTTACGAATATGATGCGAATGCACTATTGCCTGAAAGATTGCGTCAAAGCTAATTCTATTTCCTCTATCTGAACACCACTGTCCATCAAAAACAACAAAAGTTCTCCATTAAAAATCATTCTATTCTGTTATCATTGTGATAGTCAAAAATGCTATGGGTGGCGAGGGGGGGGGGCGAAGGGTGGCGAGGGTGGCGGAAAGTGGCGAGATCTGAGCAAAGTGGCGAAGAATGGGCAAGGATGGTGTGTTCGCCGAAATGGCGGAGCGCCGAAGTGGCGATAACCAGATGGTGTGGTAGGCGACTAACGAATCAACGACCGTCGGGTGACACAGATCCTTGCCTTGCGCCGCGTCAATTATCGACTCGAGATCTTGAATCATTTCGCGCTGCTTGAGACATCGCTTCAGTGACTTTTCTTTCGTTGAGTTGGGTTCCAATGATTCAAGAGCTTTCGCGAAATCTCGCAACTCCTTTATATCTTTGATCGCGGCTAAGCTTCGATTTTTGCATATCTGATTCATACGCTCAATGTTTGCTGCATCTGTTGTTTCATTGCAACTGCAATTAGCCAGCCACAGCGTCAGTACCAAGCACAACCACTTGCTCGATCCCATCATATCGTATTCTTGTTTCTAATCTCTGTCTTCAAATTAGTTTAATTTTATTTTGTCCAAACGATCCGCAATATTCATGTGTTAAAGACCAGCACCAGCTCTAACGATCGATGGAGACGCTCTTCGTGGTCGTAATAAAAGGGAACTTCAAAAATCGACCAAAATAGCGCCAACCTTAATATTTGAGCGCAATGCAGTTACAATTGTTTTTCTAAGTTCTAGCTCGACCAGGACAGCACAAAACAGAGTTTAGTCGCAGGCGGCATTGCAATGAGTTGACATTGAGGCGGTTATAGCATGTTTTCAACGTGAAATTTCTGGTGAAATTCCACTATTTTTCAATGTTTATCGGTCTCACTACAGTCAGCAATTCACCATTCGCACCATCCGAGTGCTGTAGCGCAACACATGAAAATGCGAGCGTTTACTGTGCTTGTTCTACCGACATGGACGCGAACGCTGTGTGGAGAGGTGCTGTGTGTACCTGCTCTGTGTTCAAAGAGGAGATATTGGTGTGGGGACCAAAGCAAGAGTCAACTCCTCGCTAGTTCGTATGTAGTGCACACTCATATACATGAAAAAAATGTCATAGCTGAGTTTACAATCAGAAGTAGAGATGGGCGCTGTTGGTTGTGGCTGCAGCCAAAAGCCGCAGAGCAGCCAACAGCGCGACAGCCGTCAGCCAGCTCTACGGCCGAGCTGGCGATCGATTCGATCTTTCGCATCCAGCGGCTGTCAGCCAGAGCCGTTCTTTCAGCCGAGAGCTTTCAGCTCTTGGGTATCTCCGCTGCTCCGGCGGCCAGCTGGAAGCGCCCATCTCTAATCAGAAGTTGACGATAAGTGCACTAACAAGTGCACGATTAGCTCGCTGCTCGATTATGTTCGCTTAAGCAGATTCACTCGATCTATGCCATCTATCTGTTTGTGTGTGTTTGGCCGCTTCTAACACTGACAACGTACAGCTGCCACATTGTTAGCTGGCTAAATCTGTTCTCGAACACAATCAGCTCGTCCTCACGACACTTGACACGCCCATCGTGTGTGTGTGCGTGTGTTCGTGTGCCCACTCACGAAGTAACACACTGACCGCGTTGATCGGCGGCAGCGCACAAATGAAGCCGCATCTTGTGGCACGTAACAACAAAGTTACGTTATGTCATTCGATGCTTTGCAGCTGCAGCTTATTCAACAAAGAGAGAGAGAGAGAGAGAGAGAGGCGGGCAAACTGGAAAGACACGCCCACAAACATGCGGTAAACAAAATCCTTATGGTGTGCACACATTAGACTTGCACTCAAGTGAGCAAGTTAGTCTCACAAGCAAGTTGAGCATGTGTGACAAGTGCAAGATTCTTGCACTTGGCACAAACATTATAGCACAGAGTTGTAGGCAGGCAGCAATGACACGCCCATTTGCTTTCAACCTTGTCTATACAGTGTTGGACGCGATGAACGTTGAGCGGTGACGCTAACGTTAACCTTAATGTGAGCGTATGGTGTGTCCTCATGCAGTGTTGTGTATGTCACTTACACACTATGCTCGTCAGCGTCAGTGCTCGCTAATGTTTGTGGCAGAGTTCGCTAATATTGTCGTGTGTCGTGTGTCATGCAGTCGTCGGGCAGTGGCCACACGGTCAAAAGTGGCCCGGCACAGATTCGATTTTGTTACGTCATAGCAGTAGCCACAACAAAAGCTACAGCTATAGCATCAAGAATCACACAGCAGCGTGAAAATAAGCGCCAATCAATCGGCATGGCAAACAGTAGAGGCAAAAGGAAACCACAAATGAATGAGCCCACACACTGCATTCATCACTCTTTTGGCGTGCTCACTAATAGTGTTTAATTTGGTGCATATCAATAGCATCACAGGGTATCAATAGAATTTAGGGAACTCTGTTAGCAGGTAGCGCACACAACTTTCCTGCTTGCTATTGAGTTGAGGGATCTCTCGATTGATAGGCAAATCTTTCGCTTTGATTTCAGTCCTCTTTAGTCCAATGTGAGAGCAAACAATGTGAGCTCTCACACGAACTCGTTTCCTTACACAACAACAATATAATGACGCTCTTTATTTGTTGCACACAACAACGCATTTCTTTTCCAGGAAGAGAAAGAGATCATGTCTTATGCTCTCAACTTGATTCACCTTTTTGCTACTTGAGACTACTTGTGTGCCTATTACATTAAGTTACGTGTGATATTTGACGCCCATTCATGGCGTTTAGAACACAGTGAGCCCCATTCGGCGCACCTCTTCTAATCTCGTTCCTCCTCTTCGTTGCTGGTGCGTGTGTGTGCATGACGAGCGTCCCCGTCGTTAGCCAAAGCGAAACCAAAGCACAACGACAATGATGCATAACGACGATAACGTGTGACAGTGTGCACGATTCGCAAGTGAACTGGCTTTTTTTGCAAGCGAGACACGCCCACGTTGATTGATTTATTCGCGCACTCGTTCTTACGTCGCGCACACGCTCATAAATCTTTATCTTGTGGCCTCATCTCGTACACACAAGAGCAGGCACTCATTCACATCGTCGTCATCGTCGTCGTCGTCGTCAGGTATAATAAATGTGACTCTAAACAAAATTCTCTCCTATTCTCTCTCACGCACACGCATACAAATAGAGCAAACGACTTCACTTTGTCAAGCAGGAACGACTGTCTTCTTTTGTTGTTGCTTACTTTTGTGCTGGCCTCATTCATAGACTCACCATTTCACGAGCTCATGGACTCATGAAGTCATGAACTCATAGACTCATACACTGGATTGGCCAATTCATGTGCTCATTTCAATGAGCTCAAGTTTCTAGTGAGCTTCTGGTGCTGAAAAGCGTCACTAGACGTCGCTTCTTGTTTATTTACATTCGCCATCGATGCTGATGCTGAGGTTGAAGCTGATGCCAAGGCTAATGATACCCACTGCTTTACAAACACCGATCGAATCAATCCTTCTCACCACATATGCTGTCAAATTAAAAGAGAGCAATCTCGACTTCCTCTTCTCTCTTTCTCGACGTCGTAGAAAGGAAAAAAGATCTAAAAGTAATCAAGCTCACCACCACGATGTGAACAAATATTAATTGTCGACTCGACAACAATAGAAAACATTGCACTGACACACGTGTACATATGGGCTCATGTTGCACGTGCGCACGTGTTAGATGACTGGAAAGATGAACGCTCGAGTGCATTCATAATTGCTGTTGAACGATTATAATTGTTACGTAACACGTGTGACTCAATCGATTATACGCTCGGAGTCATTTTTTCAATCTGCCGCTCTATCGATTGCATGTCCGTGTTTCTGCCGGCCCGTCACGCCGGCAGAAAAAGAGCTGCCAAAGAATTGAGTTTTTTTCGTTACGCAAGAAAAGCAAAGAGTGCAAAGCGCAGTTTTAACGAATCTTGCGCTACGAATTCTCGATCAAGACATTATTCTTCTTCTTCTTCCTCTTCTCGCAGCTTACATTGTTACATTGTTATCTATTGTTAGACAGATACACAAAGATGAACGCACACAAACGGAAGTTGAATCGTTGAATCAAGCATTAACACAAGTGTAAATTGTGTTTTAACCACACATGAAATTGAAAGACTGTTGTTGGTGTCGTTCTTGTTCACTTGATTGCACTTGAAGACGCGCTTTTTTGCTCTTCTTCTCTTACAGTAATCTTGTGTGATGGCACGCACACACGCACACAATTGTAAGTGCCTGTGCCTCAGTTTGTGAGTTGCCTTCAGGCACAGAGCTGTTTTCTGTTGCAACACACAGATGACGAAAGATCTCTTGTCGTTGTCGATTGTTCTTTTGTCACAAAATTTTTTGTTCGACTTGGTCCACAGTGTGTTCACTTGCAAGGTGGACTTGAAGAATGAAGACTTGCACGTGCAAGACTAAAGGTGCACGTGCAAGTCTTCATTATGTGCACAAGTGCGTCACAACTTTTGGCTAGTGCAAAAAATGACACAAGTTTTGTCACTTTATTATTAACACAGCTGACTCAGTAACCGAGTGCGTCAAGTGTAGTCCTGGGCTGGCCAACACTAGCTTGTGTGAGTGTGAGTGTGTGTGTGTGTGTGAAGAAATTCCGCCCATCTGCGGTCACTCACACTAACATTTGTACTGTTAGCGTTTCTTAACACTATTTTGTGTGTGTTCGTTATTGTTATTGGAGAAATCTATTGTTGGGTAATCGTCGTGTTCTTGCAATTGTGCTTCTCACTTTCTGTTCAGCTCACACCACGAGGTGAGGGCGCACAAGCAACACACAAGCGTGCAATTTTCAGATAACCTTTTTTTCAATCAAAACTAAACTCTTAGCTTCTGTTATTAGAGAGTTCAGTTCTAGTGTTATGTGTGTGTGTGTGTGTGTCTCTTTCTAACTTCCGCCGGTGTCGCGGTAATTGACGCCCACTCGCGCTCCTCTTTCGAGCCATTACATTGTTGTCGTAGTTGCTACTAACTTCCGCCAGCTGTCGAGCACACGCACGCGTCGCACACTACTGTGCACGTGCTGCTACATGTGCTAGAGTGCACGTCACTACTGTTAACTGTGTGGCGGTGTGTGTGACACTAACAACTGTTAACTCTCTGTGTGTGTGTGTGTGTGTGTGTGTGTTTGTGGACTTGTGATCACTTGAACACTGACGATCACTTGAAAATTCGTCCAACTATTGGTCAATTTTTTGACTTTAGTTGCTTAGAGATGGAATTATGAACCAATTGCAAATGACGAACACACAGACAAACGTAACAAGATGTAACACTAACAGCAATCACTGACTTCCGTTCGTGCTTGTTGCCGCATTGTTGTTAGCATTGATTCATGATGACACGGTGCACGTGCCAACGGAAATGAATAACGTGCACGCTTGCTCGCAAACATCATGATGATGATCGGTGATGCCACATAGTGTGGTGCACACTCGACACGCCCACCTATGTCAGGGCCAACTACGGTGACGATGAGACGACTGACGACTGTCGACCGGTGACTGACGATGACATGCATCCATTACATGCCAACCAACTGGAGCAATAGTCTCAACTATAGCTTCAGTTTTGTTAGCTGTTTATGGAGATTAGACAGACAGAACGACTCTCTTGTGCAAGTGAACGAAGCAAATGATCGTGTAAATAATTTGTGTGTGATAGATAATTTTGCAGGCGTGATTGCGGCGCTTCCGGTGCATACCGTCAGGTGGCGTGCGTCGCCACAGGCCACAAGTTACATTCCTAATTGTTGCTTGCTAGTTTGCTAGGTTGGCTCGCATTGCTGGCACTTGCTTGCGAGAGATTGGTTCAATAGAGTGATCTGTAATAACTTTAGGTCATTGCTGCTGGTGAGTTGTGAGACGTTTTGTAACAACTTGTTCACCAACAACCACAGCAGCAACAACAATAAAAAAATGCTGCTGTTACAGAAAAATGATTCTTGACTCCGTGCTAAACCGCTCGCTGCCGACTATTGTCGATAAGTGCCAATGCTCTATGGTAACTCGCAAGTTGCAACAGTACACGCAGTCATAGAAAGTCAGTCGGTAATTGTGATCAATCGGAAGCGCACTACACGTGCGTGCACTCAACGAGAGACTTATCACGGAAAACGATGTCTATCTTCACAAGAAGCAACAATGGTCGTTCTGCTCTCGAATTCAATCATCAGTTAATCACTGGCTGGCTGGCTCACTTTTGGCCGACTTAGTCGTTGCTCGGTTGTTCACACATGCACACAAACAACAATTGATTCTTCGTTCTCGCAAAAATCAATCAATAACAACTCTGCCCAATCATCGTTAGTCTAATGGCTCTTTCAATGGCGAAACTTGTGATCGTTTTCATAAACGACAAGTTTCAGAAGAAAGATACAAGATTCCGTTGACCTTTGTGTCGTTGTTTTCATTTTTCATCTCTTGTGCTTTTGTCTCACACGCTTGTTGTTTTGCTCTTGCTTCTTCCCCTCTTGGTCCTTTCATTTAATCAGAGCATAGAATTTCAGCTCATGGCGCTCATGATCGGTCGAAACATGAGTTCGGTTCGCGGCGATCACGAATTATGTTACACGTACAGATTGTGTTGAGCATTTGAGATCAAGAGAAATGAGATCATACATTGAATGAACATGACATTTCGCGTCATTTTCGATCAAGGTCTTGCTCTTATGAGTCAAGTCGGCGAAGCTCTTTGTCGCTCTTTTGTGCTCATTCTGACAAGAATGAATTTACATTGTTTCTTGAACGATTTTTGATATTCGTCGTTCGTTCGTCGTTGTAGTTGTGTGTGGGTGTGTGACATACGAACAAACAGCCAACCTCAGATAGACAGATGGACAAACAGTCAAAGACTTGGGATTAGCTTGAACACTGACACTTGACTTTTGCCACGATGATTGCTCAGAATCATCTGGCATATGTCACAATTAAGCATGCAAATGCACAAGAGAGAAAGAGAAGAAGCAAACAAGAGAGCGAGAGCCGACAAGTGAGTGAAGTCAACGAGCAAATGGACAACAAGTCAAGTTGATTGTCAAAAGTGTTTTGCACTTGCCGCCTGCGCCGACATTTGACGATTTCCATTCTTTCATCTTTAAATTTTGTTCTATATGTTCGACATTCCCTTTTCCGTCTGTCCCTACTGCCGCTTGATTGTGGTCGAAGAGTAACAAACCAACAGACGAACGAACGGACAAACAGATGAAGCGAAGCGAACATATGCACAGCAGAGAGGCGGGCAAAGCATTTTGAACCAAACGAACACAATGGTCAGAAATAGTCCAAGTGTGAAACGAAGAAAATAAAATAGGCACAAAATCATCGAGTAGAATCGAATCGAACGTTAAGCAATCATTGTTTGCACGTTGTGTTCTGCGCTGAAATAATCTCATTTATAACAGATTGCAATATGGAAAGAATATTTTCTGCATTTGCAATCGCGATATCTTGCAATTGCCACGCACGTACTTTTGCTTGTAATGTTTGTTGCTTATCACAATCAGTGTGTGTAATCTACTATTTTTATACTCTTCAAGTTGGCCAGTTCTCGAATTACTCTCACACTGTTGTGTGTGTAATTTCATTACGTGTGCGTGTGTGAATTAGGTGTAAGAAGTCGAATATGGATATTTGGTGCTAAAACTTGCTCCGGTTTGGGAATACTGTTGATGATAAGATATTCGGGCGCTATGGGTTCAACCTTAAATATTGCACGACAATATTTAGGTGGCACGTTTGACGTGTACAATAAGTTAAGCAATAGGTTAGGTCACAACTGAGCTTTACTCTCAACTGAATGGTGGCAGAATATTATTTGAAAATATGGAAAATATAAATATGCAGTCAGGCAGACTGTGCAAACGTGCAAACATGACATGTCGATTGTTAGTTTGTTCGTCCATCCGTCCGTCCGTCCGTCCGTTCGTTGGCCGCCCGGTGCGCGTTAGTGCGTAACACGCGCGATCGACGCCCACGCGACATGCGACACACACGCACACGCACTAACAAGTGAACAAATAACGATAGAACGGGAAAGAACGCGTTGAATGTGATTTGTTTTTCACTGTTGGTGCTGCTGCCCCCGCTGCTGTTGTTGACGATTGTGAAGCAGAAAACCGGATGTTGTGTGGTGTTTGTGGTGGCATCAGACTCATAACTTATGTCGCCGCAAATACTTGTGCTGTTATTGCTGCTGCCATTGCCATTGCCTTTGTTACCAGCTGACTGCTTGACTGACTGGTCGTTCGGTCGGTCGCTTGCTCTGTCAGGCTCATAGCAGAGACCAACAGACGTGCAAACTCTATACGTACTCGCACTCGTGCTAGCAAAGAGTGACGTCAATGTCAATGTCACACACGGTCACCGTCGCCGCCGATTGTCAGTTGGCCGATAGTCAGGAGGAGCAACAACGCATTGTTGACCACTGTAGTGGCCGGAAGTGGCAAACACCACACAGCTTTAATAACACACACACACACGGCTTGAATGATAAGTGAGCGTGAGTTATTAGTTTTGGGCCAACCAACTGAACAAGAGCAAAAGCAAGCACACAAACAGTCCAAGTGTCGCTTGTCCCTTGTGTTTGTCATTGAATGGAAAAATGAAAATGAGATTTGTACATCAATCTCATTTGATACAAATCTAATATTGAGCTTTGGACGCACAACTGACAGCAGCATCAGCCATTGTCCAATTCAGCTTTGTGTTTGCTTTGCTGTGCACTAATTTGCATAATATTGAACTCTTCAGGGGCATTGAACATTGCTTCTTCTTCTTCTTCCTTCTCAAAATGATAACTCTCCCTTTGGTTACTTTGTTGATGATCGAGTTCAGTTCTAAGTAGCAATTGCAGTTGAAGTTATAGTTTTGAATCCAAGGCCACAAAATCATCCTACAAATTGAAGATTTAAAAGTCGGCCGTCTTACATCTAACTGTGATAACTACCACAGCTACCAGAGAGTTAAGTCAAGTGTGAATCTCTCTCTCTCTCTCTCTCTCTCTCTCTCTCTCTTTCTCTTATATAAACTCGAGATTTTGGTAACTAAAGTTAACTTTACTCTAAAGCTTACATCGTCTGCCATAATTGAATCATACAAGTTGGCCGCCAGATGGCATCACGTGTGTGTTGCCATCTTCAAATCGTACACATTCATCGATGAGCACGCGCACCGCCAACTTTACACGTGCACGTGCAACACGACCACCGTTTGCCGTCTCTCGTTCACCTGTGATGCCAAAATAGAAATAGTTATAAGGCGAGCGAATGATCGGCTACATCAAGAAATCGAACATAGCAGTAGTAAATCAAAGAGTGTCTGAGATGAATAGCACGACGACCGATTGAACTAAGTCGACGTTAGGCTCGAGCCAACTTTTTTAGTTACATTCTTGGCTGTGTCAATAGAATGCTCTATCAATAACAATGTGTCGATAGTGTGTCCTTGTGTGATCACTGACCATTGGTCACATAAAAAAACATGCGAGCACATGGTGCTGTCACAGACGCACAGCAAATGACCAACAACTTCAATTTTACATGAGATTAGCGCCAACAGATTCTTCTTTCTCTCTTTCTGACTTGCAACTTGCGAATTGACTTTTGGCTTGCAGTGAGTTTGACCGGTTTATGGATTCGCCTTACCCACCACCTAGTTATGCAGCAGCTATCTCCCCGCCAGAAAGCACAAGTGATGTTCCAGATGAAGCAAGAGGCCCAATAATCCAATTTGGTCAATTTGGTCCCGACGTCCATCGGGGAGCACATATAGGATTTTGTCTTCCGGTACAGATCTCCGGTGGCTTTGTTTTCATATTTATTAGTTTTCTGAGTCGACAATCCACCTGCGTTCTGGGAGCACCTCTCGACTTCTATCGTTCTGCGTTAAGCATTCAGGGTAAAGATATGGTGTTGTTTTGTTCGTGATATCCAAGTCTTAAACACAACTCTCATGTGACGTTGTTACAATTTCCCAGAAGCTCAATGTCGAAATTCATGTGGTTGAGTTTATGTGTCTTTATATTTTTCACCTTACAAACGATTGTTTCTTGTTCTCTTTTTGCATTTACATTGTATTCTGACTGTGGTTCAGTGGCTCTCGATTGATTGAAATTTGAGGCACAAAATCTGGTACAGCGGTGGAAAAAAGTTTCGACCCTTCTATAAGGTAGCTATGGACTGCTCTCAGAAGCTCGTTTCGTTCACTCGGAAGGCAAGCCGAGCTTGACATGCAAGCCGTCCATTTGAGTTTGCAATTTCTCTAGCGCTGTTACCTTGACAGTGTGAATCCTCAAAAAGAAAGAGACGCACGTCACGAAGTGTAAGGGCTACAGGTCGAACCTTCATTGATGATCCGATTACTATGATCAAATCGCTGAGGTTTTTGTCCGTTGAGAGTGTGTGCGAAGCCGAGCATAGATTCCGTCTTCATTGCGAAGATTCGGTCTACAAGTCGACATTAAAACTTCAGCGCCGACCGTCGGTTGTTTCTGTCACGGTTGTTGCTCACTGTCGTCGTCGTGGTCATCATTGTTGGGCGTGACAGTTCCGGCTGGCAAACGCACTTACGCACGCACAGGCGGATGGATGGACGAACGAACGAAAGAACAGAATTGTTTGCTTACGACAACAACATCGACGAATCATTAAAATATCGATAGCGACGTGGTCTCAAATCATGAGACGACGACGACAACGATCGATTGTCAATGCAAGAGGCGCACAGACGAGCATCCAAGTCATGCTATTGGTTGTGTGTGTGTGTGCGTGCGCGCGCGTAACAAACTCTTGGGACTCGTTGTGTGTTTAGACCTATAACAGAAAGTCAGTTTGACGCAACTAATGTTAACTCAATATTTGGTTGAACGCTGATGAATCTCACGTTCTCACAATGTGAATTTTTTGTCAACAACAGTCACAATAACCACAACGACTAAAGCAATAACTAAATGGCACTTGAGCAAACAAAGGAACGAGCGAACGAATGCGGTAAAAAAAAGAAGAAAAAAGGTGAGAATAAAATATTGTCTTGTCTCCTGAATGTGCCATTACCAGCGATCGCTGGTGTGTGGCTTGATTCTGATCGCTTTGTTTTGCTTTGTTCGTTCTAACCTCACTCTCCGTTCTCTATGCTCTATTCTCTTTATTTCTCCTGTGTGTGTGTGTGTGTGTGTGTGTGTGTGTGTGTGTGTGTGTGTGTGTGTGT
>JAIFTH010000952.1:0-12857 GCA_019968535.1 Fragariocoptes setiger | reverse complement strand
ATCACCTGCTCACCTAGTTAGTTGGCGCACATGCGCAGTCACACTAGCAGTTGCGTATATAAACGCACTACATCATAAATAAACAAATTAGTAAGACGGTACTGTCTGCAATTAAAACAAGCTTCTAATTTACTAACACTAATCATGAATGATTGTGGTCTCGATTATCATGTTGCAGATGAAATTGATTATGCACAAGTAATTCAAGTTGCCGGAGAAAGCACAACGACTTTGTGCGACATGTTTTAAGCTTCATAAAGAAAATTGGCCCAGTTGGACTATCATGTTCATCGTTCTCGATTGTACACTCGATCACGACTAAAATCGATTGCAGGGATTCATTTTCCATGATGACAAAGACACTGACCAACTGAAGATTGGAATTTTATAGTCTGGTTCTTTGATACGTCACTGTTAGCAACACCGCTTGGAAACAACATCTTTATTTAATTGATACCGGTGCCGTAAAAATTGAAGGCTAAAATTAACACATTACTTCAGAAAATAGACCGCAAAAAACTGAAATTTTTAAGAAATTGGATACCAGTCTTGGTTGCTAACTCCACCTAGTTGTTGATAAGACGGTTAACAGCTTCGACAATGCACTTGGCGCTGATGCCGTATTTCTCCAACAGGACATTCGGAGGTCCGCTACGAGGCACTTCAAGTACAGCTAGATGTGAAAATTGAACACCTACACCAGTAAGAGCCGTTAAAACAGCCTCACCAAGACCGCCCTCAGGGTAGTGGTCTTCAACAACCACAACACGCAACTGTGCCTCTTTAGCATGCTTCACGATAGCCTCCGCGTCAAGAGGCTTGATGGTGAAAGGATCAATAACACGAACATGTGTTTGATATTGGCTTGCCAGAATGTCAGCAGCTGACAAGGCTTCGTGCAACGTCACACCTGCACCGATGATTAATGCTTGATCTAGTGAACCGTTTTGTCTAACAACTTTGGCTTTGCCTAGTTGGAATTGCTCCTCGTTAGCATAAACCATAGCAGTGGCTGGCCGAGAAGTACGCGTGAAAGTAATTCCCTGAGTCTGTGCCGCAAGCTCAACAGCTCGTTCGGTGGAAATAGCATCACTAGGGTAGAAGATGGTACAGTTTGGAATTGCCCTAAACATTGCCAAATCTTCAAGAGCCATTTGTGAGGGACCATCTTCACCGATGCTAACACCACAGTGAGAACCAACACAGTTTAGGTTGGATTGTGATATGGCGCCCATACGTAGGTGATCGTAAGCTCGTGAAAAGAATGACGCAAAAGTGGACACAAATGCTATGGAGCGATCGCGACAAGTAGCGCCAATGCCTACGCCGACCATATTTTGTTCGGCGATATAACATTCACCATAACGTTCGGGGAATTCCTTGCGGAAAAGATCGGCAAATGTACTGTTTTTAGTGTCGCCGTCAAAAGCTACTACCCGATCGCAGTTACGTCCAAGTTTGGCCAGAGCGAATCCGTAGGCCTGACGCGTGGCCACTTTGTCGCCAGCTGCGTACTTTGGACCCTCAGACAATTTCACATTCAACTTTGGCTTTTCTACAAGCGCTGCGACTGGAGTTGGTTTCAAACCGTGCTTTTCGTTCTTAATGCGAGAACGAAGGGCGTTAAGTACCTCTGGAGCTTTATCGCCAAGAGGCTTACCATGCCAGTTGTCTTTGTCAGAGATTTCCGGGAAGCCATGGCCTTTAAAAGTTTTACACACAATTGCTTGTGGCTTTCCTTTAACAGATGCTGCCTTTGTGAATGCCTCGTCAAGAGCTTTGACGTCGTGACCATCAACGACGTAAGTTTCGAGACCGAAAGCCTTAAAACGTGCCTCGTAGACATCAAGCTGGTGCTGAAATGGTGTCGGTTCACTTTGGCCTAAACGATTGACATCGAAAACGGCCACCAAATTATCGAGTTTATGAATCGCGGCAAAGGACAGCGCCTCCCACACTGAACCTTCAGCTGATTCACCGTCGCCCAATAAACAGTAAACCCGATATGGTAGTTTGTCGACGTACTTTCCGACCCAGGCCATGCCAGCGGCACAATTGATGCCCTGTCCTAGCGAGCCAGTAGCCACATCGACGAAATTTAGCCTAGGGGTGGGATGACCTTCGAGGTCAGAATCGATTTTGCGTAAGTTGAGTACGTCTTTAACCGGAAATAGGCCGGCTTCAGCCCAAGCCGCATATAGAATTGGCGCGGCATGGCCTTTGCTGAGAATAAAACGATCGTTGGCGCCGTTACGGGGGTCAGTGATAGAGTATTTCATAGTCTTGAAGAACAACACTGACATGATTTCAGCCATGGACGCACATGAGGTAGGGTGGCCCGATTTAGAGGCCTGTGTGGCTTCGATCGAGTGAATACGTAACAGGTTGGCAACATCTTCGAGCGCTTGATATGATGCCATGATTGTTAAGTGGTGTTTTAACGAACGCTCTTGTTTCTAACAGAGTAAAACAGTGGTGAATGTGATTAATAGTAACAATAACAAAAATCGAGAAAAATTACAGTGATGATGAGTACTAATCGAATAATTTCTTGTGACCAATGTCACGGCACAACCACTGTTCTTATATCACTCCGGAAATCACGTAACATGCGTATGATGCGCATGCGTGTTGCGTACCAAAATCGCGCGCTGTCTAAACGCACGAGCTGCTTGTGTATACTGTGGCCTTGTCAATATTATAATCTTGCCATTGTGCACAAACCACACTTCGCGCTATATTTAATCGGTACAAGTTGTATTCTCAAAGAGTACGAGGAAAAATCGGCTCATCCACACAAGCACATGGCTCGATTATCTTGTTAGTCAGATCAGTTTTGCCAACTTGTAGGTTAGCTTGTGAGAAATCTGACGATGAATTTTTTTCAAGACTACTAACGTCTTGTTACTAGTCTGGCATAGTGAATAAACTAGTAGTATGGCAATGCAGCATACTTACAAGTAGGTAAAACACTTGAGCGTGTCGTAAGTCACAGCGTGTTCTATGAACGTAGCAAGCAGTACCTTTTCTCGAATGCTCCCCTGACTAGTACTATTGGGCTAGCAACTAAGCCAATCATGTTTCAATGAGTATTGAGTGAATGTCGATAAATTTTGACGCCAGAAATGTAGACATGATATCATTATCGAGATTCAGGAGGTGCCTTTATCACAAGTACCAAAATGCATAGAAAATTGCCAAATTTGAGTCGAAGGCTAAGTTATACAGACAACAGTTCTTGATTGGACCTTATCGAGCCATCTTGGCATCTATTATTATAATAGGAAAAATATGATACGGTGATAACTTAAATTATAGTATGAAGGCATACACGCCACATGACTTCTCTCATCAAGACTCTTGGAGTCGAAGCCTCTTGGTATCATGGCGAAATAAGATATTGTTATTGTTTGTAAAAGGGGGTCAAAACATTTTGACATTTGAACAGTTTCTTGTTCAAATATCAACTGTATCAAAATTCCCGACAAAGATCTATTGGGCTATTGGATTTTATTTCCTAACCTTGATGTACGATCTGAATGGTGTACATTAGATCTCGTGAGTGCGTATGAGGCGCATACACGCACGCACACACTAAAATCTTCGCGCTAGCCGAACGCACGGTCATCAAACATGTGATCGGTGCGTAATGTAAGCGTCGTATGTAACAAGGCCCCTGAACGTGCGGCTCCACAGCGTCAGCGTCCTCACAATGAACGGCAGTCAATGTTTGGCAGGCACACGTTTACGCCCACATTAGACACATACTCACACAAGCAAGCACTCACACACACACTGTCCAAGAATCATGTGTTCTGTTGACTGTGGGCCCACGGCACTGGTTTCGGCCCACTGTGGTGTGACTATTGTTGTGTCGTGCCTTCAACGTAGGCTTAAGTTACACACGGTGTAAGTAGTTAGCTTTGTAAGAACAAACAAACAAATGGACAGATAATCAGGCAACAAAACGAAATGCATCATGGTATGTTCTTGCTAGATAATACTACAGACATTATTTTGTATATTCGAGTCGGAATAGAACGTTCGGAAGTGCTGTTTTACAAGCCAAGTGTGAAGCAGAACAAAATCAGCCGCCCGTTTCTTGTAAATCAATACCAATAATAGCTTGGCACCCCTTCAGATAGAGGGCTAAGGGAATCATAAATAATAGTAATAATCAAAAGCAATAGATGGGAAATAACACACGAAATCAAAATCATCATATCAAACAGTAGAGATCCTTATTCTAAAAAGTGGATTTTTTATTGCTATTGTTGCACAATTCAGAGTTTTTACACATCTGATTTGTTGTTCACAAAATAGCACACAATTGAGCATCCGATAACCAACAATTGAGCTCTACTACGTCGGGGGAACCGGATAGCGCACGAATGTGAAGCTTCGCATAATATTCAAGCCATCGGCGTTATCTTGGCCGATAATCTCGTCTTTCGTTTGTTGCATTGATATTTTAAGAGGTGTGATTTAGTAGCTTGAACTTCTTTGGTAGTATTCAAAACCAAACATACATAAATGTTTTTATGTGAGAAAAAAGAAGGAAGCAAACAACGACAACAATGGCTCAAGAATCAGTGTAACAAATATTGTGAACGATAAAACACACGATTCACAATAGTGCGTAGAGCATCGAAATGTGTAAGAGACTAGAGCGATCGGCAGACACACAATCATCGCACAACATGGGCCTCTTCACTTGCGCGTCAGCGCTTGAGCCAATAATACCAAAAAGAGAACATTCTGCCATCACAAACGATATGACCTGCACAAAGGTGAGTGTTGTCATTGATATAATTCATTATTCATCGATTAAAGCGTTTGTAAACAAATTTAATTGCTTTTGTATTGTGTGTGGTGTTGTAAAATTCAAAGCTACTATTGCTCTTGCCAGTGAGATAAGTCAAGGTCGGGTATTTGTGAGCACGGTACGCGTGGATTGTAAATGGGATGCGGCAAACGTAATGCTTTGGCTTGTATAGTTTTCAGATTATCGGCGTTGGCGCAAAACAATCGTGCCTGTGATGCTTTTTTAATCTCATTTAATTGTTCTGGCGTGAAAGCACCAGGCGCGTCGTTGGCAGCGTTCGCAGGCCCACGCTCGAACCAATATCGATCGCCAGCGCGTATGCTCGAGAATTGGCGCGCTATGATGCATGCGAATGTGGGCCCGATCTGAGCGCCCGGCATGCGACGCTCTGAGACGCCGCCCGACCATAGATCGATATCGTCGACGTGCTTGTAAAGGCGCGAATAATAGTAAGCAGTACGATTGTTGAGCACTTGCTCGAGATCTGCGAATGTGTGTGCGCGCCCTAGGCCGCACCATTCACGGAACACATTGTAGCCGGGCACTCCTTGTTCGCGTCCGCGAGCCAAATTGATTGCCGGCAGATCCATTCCGTAATGTTGTCCCGATTTTTCAAACAAATGCCCCGAGATCTCTTCCGTGATGAACGGATCATAAGTTTGTGCGGGTGTATTCAGTAGCCCTGTCAACACTTGATCTATGCGACCCGGCTCATAATAGTGCCACGGACGCTTAAACAATGTACGCAACAACTCGAAGCCCATGTACTCGTGAGTGTGCACATTGTGTAGGCGCAATTTGCCTTGAATGAACGTATGGCCTTGTCGGAATGCAGCTGTTGAGAAGGCGTGCGATATGGCTGGTGTCACGGTGCTCTGGTAGCCGTTCCAGTATTGACCTGGCGGCACCTCAGTCAAATTGTACATTTGCATCATTTCGTGTCCTATCAGCTCGGGCAAATATTCTGACAACACTAGATGCTGTTGGATTGCGGCCAGTATGTGACGCGTCTCTTGATAGATTCGTTCGTCGTCCCATTGTGGATTCAATTGACCTAATTGAGTGGCGAAACGATTGTGATCGCGCACGTACAGCGTGTGCAACATCGTCAGAGTAGGCTGCTCGTTTACTCGCTCGTCGCCGCCCAAGAAACAAAACATTCCCGGAGCCTGTTGCTGTCGATCGAAACAATCCAAATCAGGTTTGTCAGTTTGTGGCGGCAACAACGGTTTCATGCGCACGTGAGCGAACACGTCCTGTGTACGCAACAGGCCCTTATTGAACAGACGTAACTGATTGGTAACTTTATCCGTTGATCCGTACACAGTGTTGGCATCTAAAGTGGCTGTAATCATGTTTATATGCACTCGTGGACCTGTGTTGAACATCACACACATTTCGATTAGTAAAATTTGATACAAAATATTATGTAAAATTGTTATGGTGAATTGGATGGTTCGAGATGGTTTGTTTTTGTAAAATATACGGCACACTTTCTAGTTGCTCATTAATGAGCAACTACGCATAAATTCATGCAAACGCACCAAGTTCTAAATTATCTCTTCAAAAAAGTGTAGTCGACGCTTGATTCACGATTGATATATATGTTTTTCGAAACTCAATTGAGATTCAATACTTGCCTAATGCACAATTAGGCCGAATACCTGCTTCTGATCGTTTGAAGTCCATACATTTTTGGCCAAACTTGCTGTAAAAATGATCATCGGCCGGTATCTGGATAGGCATACAATTGGGATGCTGACGTTCACAGCAGTCAAAATCCATTCCATTTTCGTCTATAATTTTTAGCGGAGTATTCAACGTAGAATATTGATAAGGGTGAGTCATTACATACATTGTAAAAAGATACAGTTAGAGTGCCCTGAAAGTAACATACCTCGAGGCGGTGCGGCCAATGCAACATCATGATCGATAATCTGACCCCAACTCATAATGAGCAACGATAAATCGTTCGATGGTTGATCGTGATCACGATGCACTAGTGCAGTGACTTTACGTGGCGACGGTAACGCTGAGTTGTCCGCTACAGACACACGTTCGCGTTGTATCCCGTCAGGATGCTGAGGCGCCAGGTAACGTACGAATGGAGTTTGAGCGGCGCCCCACGTAGGTTGATCCACATTGTTACAATGTCCCGTCATTGTACGATAACGTGCTGTTGGATCACATTGTATCGGCTTCACCATCTTTGGGCAAATTGACCAAAATTTAGTCGCTGACATATCTATCATCGGCAGGCCGTTGAGGATCTCATCATTGGATAGGTTGAAATTTTTGGCCAACTTTTGTGTCACCAATTGGTTCAATTCACCAATGGCGCTTATTGTCGGCACTGACGGCTCTAGTGAGTCCAATTCATTGTTGGGTCCATTGAGAGTTTGCACGAGCTGGCGTATGTTCGTGAAGCCCCTTTGGCGTAAGGCCTCATCGAAAGCAGCGTCCACGTCAGCGTAGCGTATACAAATACGCTCGACCTTATTGCCTAATGTCAATCTTGAACCAACATCACTGACATCACGACGGTTAATATCTACAACGCTTAATGATTGTCGATTGTCGTTGTTAACTTGTCGTGATCTCGCTGCTTGTGAACCAATTGCTCCGTAGTCAGTGTAGTCGTCATAGTTGTTGTTGTTGTTCAATATCTCACTATCATCTACTAACTTTCTAACATAAGTTCGTTGCAAAATGAGAGCGCATTTATTTTTGTTTCTAACGTTAATTGATTGATCGTCGACACTTGTTGTTGACACTGTTTGTCGACTGCTTCGACTTCTGTTGGCCTCATAATTTATATCACTCTCACTGATATTCTCATACTCATTCGCATTGTCCGTATTAATATCACTCTGATTAATATTATCATTGCTATTCACACTGTTATAATCATAGTCTTCTAAATCAATAGTGTGCTGCTGCATGCTCATCGGATACTGCTGATCATGATCAGTCGATTGAGTGATAGTGTCTGTGGCGGCCATGCTCATTAGTTGATGATATGTGCCGGACACATTTTTGATCGATGAGGGATTCATAACATTGTGTAGGGGCGACACTTGCATCATGGTAGTACGAGCACCTAGTGTTGCGAGAATCAACATTATAACAGTTGTGTAAATGATATGCGTTATTAATCTGTTCGAACTATTGCGTAATAATCTATGGCCAACTCTATGATGTAATCCACCATACTTATTAGGATGGTCATGACGGATGTTCCCGTAATGATTGTATGGCATTGTTTTGAATTGAAAAATGAGATCATGATGTTTGTGTTTCTTTATGAGCAGCAAACTTAGTTCACGTGGTTTTTGTATAGTGTCAAGTTGTTTTTCTGGCCGAGAGATGTCGGCTTTGGCTGGTCTAATCTTGCGCATCATTGTTGCTGGCCACCTAATACTCCATTTGCTTGATTTGAATGTATCATTGAGAATTTGAATGTACCACTTAGAGTCTTGAACTCACGAAGTTTTACCACGTGAAAGCTCAGAATGATTTCCCATTGTTTTGCCCGCAATACGTGTATACGCGTGTATTCACTGCTGTTATTCGGTTCAATATGTATGCTACAAATTATACAAATTGAAACTCAATACAAATGTCACGATATAATTTCTTAACTGAACGTCGTGGTAGAATTGAAGAACGATGTAGAGGTAGCTTCGTTTCTCTGAGAATATATTTTTTTAACTCTGGTTCACTGATAGTTTCGTTCAGCCAAATAAACGGTCCATGTAGTATCTAATCAAGTAGAGCAGTTTCTATCGAAAATGTTTGTTTTTACTTCAACAATGTCAAACCGTTGTTATCGAATGTGACCGAGCGTTACAACACCAGCTTCACGCTGTGTTAACCCTACAATCTGTCTCTGCAAGCGAGAATCAAAAGTGAGATTCAATAAGTTTGTAAGTCAATCACATTTACTTGCAAATATTATAAGCTTCACGTCGATACAATAATTGAAAATGATTAAAAATGATATGCTAGTTTTTGATGGAACGCCCAACTTTGCTGTGTCTGATAATGTGCCAATACTGGCAATGTGACAATATGATGGCATAGATTCATCTTCATAACGTCGACGTAGTAGTTTCGTTGTAGTTTCGACGTTTACAGGCATCTAATGCCGGTTAGTTAACAAAATAGAATGGCATGATGGCCACACCAAAGTCAGCAGGGTGCACGTTACACGCTTTACGATCGACATTGATTGTCCAGACACATGCTTAACATTTGGAACGAGAACGAGTATTGGCGGACGTACAAAATTGTCCATCGGTTTGAGCATTGCATTCCATGTTAGACCATGATCACTTTGACTCTTCGTTGATCAGTTGCAACTACAAGCACTACTTATTGCCAATATCAAAGCTATCGGCAGCAACTAAGATAGCATTACATGCACAAGTCTGGCCATGAGTTGTTATAACTACATGTAGATCATGATTGTGGCTTTAGATGTAGTGAACTAAATTCTCATTGTTCATTCATTCGTCCATTTAAGCTAGTCCACCACATTAGCATACTTACGACTTGACTCTCACTTGTACATTATTTAGCGACGAGCGTCACGCATTAAGATGGGCGGAAACAGTGAGTCAAGATTCACTTGCCGAATTCACTCACCCTTTTCTCATTGCCGTTTCAACTCGTTAACTAGACGAATAATGCTAAAAAGACACACACAAGTCATCCTGACGATCGAACTGTCGTGAGACTTGAGTGTTGTCGGCAAGCACTAGCTAGCTTCATGGTAATAGCAATCGATTGGTGCCTACCATGGAGATAATCGGATAATGTCTATGGTCACCTGCTCATTGGCGATAGTTACTTGACCATCGACGACAGAGTCAATAGAGAGTCGCGTGGATTCTAAAGGTCCATCGAGAGTGCATTTACTTATGACAACGACGACAACGTTACTTTTTGTATGAAAGACAATCATCTACATGTCGTAACTATAATGTGCTAACAATAATGCAATGAGTGTTGCAGGTGCCAATTAGTCGTGTTTTCTCGTGGAATGCGAAAGAACAAACAGACTTTGGGAATACTGAGATTCAGTTTAGCTACATTGGGCGTTGATTCTATACTAGGACACGCTGACGGTGCTGATAATCCGGAAGAATATTTATGACATTTCCGAGTGTTGTTTATCTTGACATACAGAGCTCATTCAAGTGGACACCAGAGTGGTGGTAACAAAAACAAACTTAACTCTTAACTTAATGTTCAAGCAATGCATGGTGAGAAGGTAAATCAGAGAGGGTAACTTTCCAGGTGCAAACTCGGTAATGAATCGTAACATTTTGTTTACCCGAAAAAGAGATGGAGATGAGAATTGTTTCTCGTTGCTTCTCTAGAGATCGATATGGTTTGGGTCGAGAGGTCGGTCATTGTAAGCAACTGTCTGGCTATATATGAGGTATCTATGAGCCTGTCCAGACTTGAGTCCTTGATGTTACATTAAATGCCTTGTGAAAGAGCGGATTAAATAGTCACTCAACAAAACGTTATATATCGTAACTATTTATTAAGTTTGTTCTCTTTGTAGTTGTTATTGTTACTGTATACTCACACTCGGATAGTAACAATAATATTCATATCATAGAGAAAACACTTACTGTCTGTTGCCGTCGTAGAACTTGCATAATGACAGTACCAAGGTTCAAGTGTGTTTTTGGCCATCGGACGTCCAGCTATAGGATTTAGTGTTCAGTCTAAATACTAATGTACGTGTAGAACTCAAACACACATAATAACAATTGGCAGCAAATAAATAAAACACATGAGTTTCTCATTCTCAGGACAGAGTCGAGAGAATTCTGTGCCTAATTAAATGCCAGTTTTAACAAACTGAAAATTGTCTGTCACTTGCGATTGAAATATTCATTGGCGTTTCTATGTTCTACCAATATCTAATATTGAGATTAACATTGAAAATATACACGCACGCAATGTACTGGCTGGGACGAAAAAATTGATAGAATCCGTTTCAGCAAGAGTTGTATCTATAGGGGTTTGCATTAGACATGAACAGCATTTGGTAATCAATAATATTCTCATGTCCAGATTGTGTGAGTGCCAGTTATTCAACTCTTCGGTTGTGTATGTACAATTCAATAATTTCAAATACTTTATGAATGCAAGCTATTCGTGAAGTAACTCTCTTTTTGACGTGTCTTCTCTCTTGTCAAAAAATAAACAAACGAATCCATACACCTGCACTGCTAGAAAGTAGAGCTTGTGCATTCCTAAACGTACGCTTTACCAATCACGGTACAGGTGTATAGACACGATTGAATGCACGCAAGTGTTTCAATCGTGACGAACAGTTAACACGTTCCATTGATCGTGGCAACACACAACACACAGTCAAGCAATTAATGAGACAGACGTCTCGAACTTAGATGTTGCTGTGAGCACCATAATAGTAAAAACCTTAGGTGCTTGTAAATGCACAATAGAAAACATTGCTTTTCTGTTAGAGGACAAGGAATAAGGGCCACATCGTTGTTGTTGTCAGCAGTAATGTGATTGTTAGATTGTTACAACATTGTCGGATTTAGGTAGCTGTTGGTAAATGGTACCCATTCAGAGGTGCTTCTCGTTAGAGCTGATGTTCATGTTCTTAGCTCATTGCAAGACCTTGAAGAATTCCGTTGATTGCATTGTATGTGCGCCATCACATGGCGAGTCGTTCATTCGTTGTGTTGTCAGTTTGTTGCTGTCGGTTGTCGAAGGTAACCATTGAAGGTTGTTACTCTGTCTCGTCATTGATTGTGTATGTGTGTGTGTGTGTGTGTGCCGGTTAGTCAATTTGGCACACCTGAATGCATCGATTACATGTGCATTGAAATACGAAACACGGTTCGAGTAAACAAAATTAGTCCTTCCTTTAGCTTCGTTTATTGGCGCCTTTCCTCTTTTGTTGTGTGGCCACTCGCCAGCCAACACAATGAGCGGCATATCTCAATACTAATATAAAATATTTAGTATGTAGAAACCTCCGCTAAAATCAGCTGTAACCCTTTGCAAATGCGAGCAATTGCGCAAATGTATGCGTGCGTAACAACCAATCTCAATATATCACGAACAATCGACATAATTGTTGAGTCACTTTGGCTTGCTTGTACAGCTTGACACCATATATTATCGAATTCCCCTTGACAAACGAACACTCTGACACACTTCGATGTGATCAGATATGATTACGTCATCAGTATATTCGTCAAGACAAGCCGAGCAAATAAGGAATGGAATATAGAATAGACTGCCGTTAAATTGAAATGATCGCCCAGGACGACGAAATGATTGAGGCGCTGTCATGAGATAGTGATTGGTCCAAATCAGAGCCTTTACTTCATCATTGGTTTTTAACGCATAAACGACTATCGTCAATCCAAAAACATTGGCTGTTACACAAACAAAGTGATCATTCATGAGCTAGAAATTGTAATCATTTTCGTTGTGCGATTGAGTTGCTTGGGTTATTGTTACGGAGTTGATTGGTTCGCTATATATCCAGTTTTATTCATGACGATGATGTCGCAATCCCTCGGGAGATTTCAATTGAACATGTCATCGACAGCATCATTTATTGAGCATGCATGTGGCTTCACACACAGTTTCATACTGCGCCCCTTTGTGCGGCCTTTTTGTGACCACCGTCGGCAACATGTCATTTGGTCCAGACACATACGACACTTATTCATTGCATGATTTAGATTAGACTACAATCTAACGCTACGACATAGTGAGAGCTCAAACATTCAACAATCAAATATTTGACAATATGTGATATTCTATGATATTGGCATGTGTGGAATCCACAAAAACACATTGTTGACTGATCGATTGGCTAGCTAGTTGGTCACTTACACAGAGGACTCGTAGAAGTGAATGTTTTAACACAGTGATCGAGCTCTTGAGATTAATATCGGTGTCTGGTATTGTACGCCCACACACACACACACACACACACACACACACACACACACACACACACACA
>JAIFTH010000951.1:0-12898 GCA_019968535.1 Fragariocoptes setiger | reverse complement strand
ATTATCGGTATGTGTGCGGGTGTGTGTGTGTGTGTGTGTGTGTGTGTGTGTGTGTACGCACGTAGTGATCGTTGTTGTCGTCGTTGCTGGACCACATATTGCAGCTGATTCTGGGGTGGAAGCGTTAAGCCTCTGGTCGAGTTAATATAATCTGTAAATGTCAACAACAAACAACAATAAAGACAAGCTAGT
This sequence comes from Fragariocoptes setiger, assembly GCA_019968535.1. NCBI lineage: Eukaryota > Metazoa > Arthropoda > Arachnida > Trombidiformes > Phytoptidae > Fragariocoptes > Fragariocoptes setiger. The sequence continues at coordinate 12,706 of JAIFTH010000951.1, read as the reverse complement.
TTACAAGCTTGTTGGAGATTTTAAATTCTAAAATACGATACATATTCGATTATGAGAGCTTATGTTTTATGTATCACAACAACACCGAACCATTGACTGCCGTCAGCATCACAAGTAGTAGAATTGAATGTTGTTGTTGTTATGATTATCTTTTTTGAAGAGAAAACAGGTTAAGAAAGCTCTGACTTAATGGATTTTCGTGGATTACATTTATTTATGTATCGTGTGTGTGTGTGTGTGTCTGTGTCGCTCAGACACAGAGCGTTTTAGAGTGAGCGCACAAATGAGCTATCTCGTGTTCGTTGTCTTGTTGTCTTGTCTGTCTCAATCTCATCACCGCAAAGACATCGTTCGTGATCGTTGAAATTGCCTAAGGTCAAGCTTCCAGCAGACAAAGGTCAATTTCGTTCAATAGGCAACAATTGCATGTGTGAGTGTGTGACACACATTACACTGATGATAGTTATTTGCATGAGCGACGTTTGGACGTTTGAACGAAGCGAAATTCGTGTGAACAAGGCTGCAAGTTTGTCATCAATCACGGCTCGATCGGCACGATGTCAGTTGTCAATTGTGACGATTGAATTCGACGACCATCAATTGAAATTTATTTGTATGGCTCGACACACACACACACACATTCATTTGCATGGCTAGCGAGAGGTTGGGGTCTACTTGACTGTTGAGCGTGCATTGATTAATTGTTCTACTCGAGGCCTATGCTGGGCGCCTCCTATGTTGTTTAGCTGCTGCCCCCTCAAGCTTTGCGTTCATCGTGAGCTCGTGTGTGTGTGTGAGTTTGAATTGTTTTGACAATGCATCATTAGTTAGCATTGACTGTAGAACATTCATGCACACTTTGTGACAGTACAAGCCAGATTGTGCTTAAAAATAGCACACTATTCGTAGAAATTCGTATGAATACTTCTTCTTGGCTAGGCGGCCAATCTTTAGCTCACTAATCTTTCGGAAAGACTCGATTCGTGAACCACTAGTTAGTGAGCTGAAAATACTGACTGTCCCACTGGCGTTCTCTATTGTAATTCATTCAATCAATGCAGCAACATGTAACATGTGACATCGTGTAACTTCTAACATTCAACATTCTAATTTTACTATTCATCTTTAACGTCTGACATTCATAACATTGTCAACATGTCTTGCAATCGATATCATCATCATCAATCGACTAATGTCATGCATTGATATTTCAACATTTGACTCACATTGACGACAATCAATGTGACTCACGTCGCTCGACAACGACTTGTTCGATTTGTTGTGTCATCCACGTCGTTGTCGTCTTCCACGGGGCGCTTCACAGACGGAACAGCTCACCGTGGGATGCATCATTCTATTCACAATCGTAGTAGGAAACTCGTCCATACTTTATAGGTTGGCATTCGCTAAACGACGCACCGCTCACATAAACTATTTCATCATTCATCTTGCTTTAGCTGGTAAGTTTTCTCTCATAGCGTCCCATTTCATTAATCACTTTCATTTCATCTCGCTTAGCTTTCGTGCTCTCTCTCTCTCTCTCTCTCTCTCTCTCTCTCTCTTGTCCATCCTTTCATCATTACAAGCAAGTTGGTTGCTTTTGAATTGAAGCTAAAATAGCTCTCTTCAATTTACTTAACAGTCTTGTCATTTGAAATTCTCCTTGCATTAGTACCAATTATCGATCATGCACTCGCATTGTTTGCTCGCTGGTCTGCTAATTTTTTGCCCTTTTTGATCGTTCGTTTCACTTGACCACTCGTTTAATTTGATTTCAAGTTCAAGTTAGAATTTAATTTTTAAAATTAGAGTTTGACTTCCTAAATGACTAACTTTCGCTAAGTCTCAAAGCATTGAACAGCTGTTGCTCGCTCAATGAATGAATGACTGAACAACTACTCGATGAATAACTACTCAATGATGACAAACACACTCTCCAGCGTAATATGACATAATGTACATGCGCGTGTCATCACACATGATGTACATGTTTGTGTGTATGTTTAGGAAAATGGCGGGCGAATAGCGAATGGTGAATGGCTTTTGAATTTTGCCTTCTGGCTGTTGACTGTTGGCTTTTGGCTTCACATGGCATGGCATGGCGTGTGCCGAAAGTCAATCAAGCGTATGCTGTATTTCCGACTCAAGTGTTGTCGTTGTCGTTGTCGTTGTCGTCGACCAACAAATGAAAGCAAGAACATTGTAGCAAAAATTTTTCTATCCATTAATCTCGCTGTCGTTGTCGCTGTTGCTCTGTCTCTAGCGTTCGCCCTCACTCTATCTCATCAGCAACAAAACCCCAAAGTTATTTGCATGTTAACTTTTTTACATCCTTACACACATACGCCTTTGTTGTTGTTGTTGTTGCTGCTGCTGTTGCTGTCGGTGTTGTTGATGTTGTGAAATTGAAAGAACACAAGAAAAAAAAATGCTCGTTCACGCTTGTTACGTAACTCTAGCAACTCGCCGGCTCATTCTGGCCCTGCCAACTTTAATCTGGCGAATCGTGAGCAGGCACTCGCGACCTGTTCTCTTCAGCAGCCCGTGTATGAATGAGTGTGGGGGTGTCGACGTGTGCGTGGGTGTGGGTGTGGGTGTGTTCGGTGCCTCTTGCGCGAGGTGAGCTCGACATGGGACGAGTCAACAATAATTTGTATGTTAGCTTGCTCTTGTGCCAAATTTACGTGTGCAAAATGCGCTTCATTTGCACGCAGTTCGCCTAGGGAGGGGAAAGGGTGGCGCCACTCGTTGGGCCGTCCATTTGGCTTAGTTTTCCCCATATCGGAATCGAAAGCGAAAGCAATGGCCTAAACGAATTTGCATGCTTGTCGATGCTCGCCGCCACAATGCTCAATGCCCATTGATGTTGCTTGTTCCTAGCAGTATGATTCGATATGTGAGTCGAGTCGTGTCGTGTCGTGTCGTGTCGTATCGAATCAAATCAATACTCATTGAATCGTGAAGAAATATTCAAGAAATGCTCTCTGCTTGTTTCTACTATAAACTTTCTCTCTCAATGGTTATGTTTCAAGTGTATTTGTTTGTAAACTGTTAGCTTGTGATACTGCGTTAGTTTGTAGCTCAGTAGCCTGTGCAGTGAGTAAGATGTTTTACAAACAAATGAGATGTAAAATTTCGGAATAACAACATTGTGGCAGTGTTTACATTTCAAACTTGACATTCACACTTGACTCAATCATAGTGAACGAATGAGAATTCGTCATCCGTTCGTTGAGCAAGCAAACGAATTGCACGCAAGTGTGGCAACTTTACAGCTCATTAACTCTCTTTCTCTCTCTCTCTCTCTTACACCAACATGCCTCTAATCATTCATTCATTCATAACTTCCATGTCCGCTCTCAACGTGCCTCACACCCACATTATTATCGTGTCACATTACTGAACACTGTGACTGAACACATTAAAATCTTATCGATCGATGCATTGGGTGTGCACAGATTTGCTTGTCGGTATCATCAGTGTATCAGTGGACATTGCGTGGCGAATTTCTGTCGGATTCTATTTGGGCCTCTTTGCGTGTAAATTAATCAAATTTTTGCAGGTAAGTGATCAAATCAAAAGTCTATTCTAGTCTACTGTTTGATAGCTGCTGACTATCCATCAATGACAATAGTGAGATGAATGACAGACATTTCATTCCAGGCAAAGCAAGAATATTCAAAAGACAGAGAAGATAAGGAAGCTAAATATCATAACGAGCTGACGGAGAGCGATTATAATATATTCAACGGAAAATAATGACATCATAACTGTCAAGTGATCATAATAATTTCTTATTCATGAATCACGTGCACGAATGTTGGCGTGATTGCCGTTACGTCATAATTGCATGAATGTTGAACTCAGGTCGTTGAAAGCGAGAGATTCACGAGCCATAAACAATGACGCGGTTGTGATGTCTCAATCCTACTTTGAATGCCTAAAAAGTGTAAAATGCTGGCACGCACGGTAAAATCGCGCTAAGATATATTACGATGAGCACGTGCTATGATCCATGTAGCTGTCAAGTTGAGTCGAATGTTGAGTTCAAGCTGGTATGAGTGAGAGATTGTTATTATCAACTTCATCTGACAGTGACATCACTGTAATTCATGCAATGAAAATCTTCCAAACATATTATCGTCACGAGAATATAATTTTTCTCAGTCCCGTCGTTCAAGTTGATATTCCGAACGTACGTTTGCAGGTATAAAACAAAAAATGCTCGATGTGCTCCGACTGACTCTGATTGGTTTTGATTGTGTGATTTGTTCGTTTAGATTTTGATATTGTTATTATGGCAATTGCCAATGCTATTGTTAGTGCTGCTATATATTGTATGAAAAATGGCGCCGTTGAGCGAAAATTCGATCTTATACAAACAGTAAGTAAATGAACGCAAGTGCTTTGCCTTGTTCCGTTCCGTTTCGCTCAGTTCAGCTCTTCTCATTGATCGTTTCGACAGATTGTGGTTCAACAATATTGTAGTTGTTTGTTGTAGTTGTGTGGCGCTTCGAGTTAGCCAAAAGACAGACAAATAAATCAAATGCAGGCAAAGTTTAATCGGAGAAAGACGAATCTATCGCTCCGCTGCAAGCGAAGTTACTGTGTGTGCTGTTAGTTAGACTCTGATATCTGAGATGAACGAGAGCTCGTTAGCGTCAACTCAATCGAGCTGATTAACTGAGCTAAATGCACGATTATTGCTGACTGACTAACGTCGATTACCTGATTCCAACCACCGTTGACGACAATGATGATGATTCTAGCTAAATGGCCGCGTGTGCGAGCTGAATGAATGATCATTCGTCAGCTCACAAGGTAAATCGCCATCGTCAAATGGCATGCACACTAAAATCAAATTACAGCTAGTTCGTTGCTAGTCATCGGCCAAGCTGCTGCAGACTCACACAGTGACCAATAGGTCATGGAAAAATTAACGATGCCGAGCGCTGACTGACTGACTGACTGACTGATATCGTATGACACAAACATCAGATTCACAGGAACTCTTCTCTGCTCATCGCTTTGCTTCTTTTCACTTGGAGCTGCTTTTCATCAAGCTAGTGATGGATTGCTTGGTTAGCACTTGGTGTTTGATCCATGTATCGGGCAAGTTAGCTAGACTCGCTAGACTTGTGAGTGAGTGAATGAATGAGAACACAGACTACTAATAATCATTACTACATATTTGACACTCACTCTTTGTCTACTAACATACAGTCGGTTGTATCAATGTCAATGTCAATGCCGGTGTCAGTGTTGCTGTCGAGCTAGGTGTCATCAGAGCTCGTTAGATGGTCGTCAATCGCCACACATCTACATCGATCACATTGGCATTCGAATTTGTTAGCCGTACTTGCTATAACATATTCTCTGATACTTGTAATATGTTGACTGACTGTATATCTGTCTGCTCGTCTGTCTGGGCTGGCAGACGAATATGATGCTCACACTACCTCATCTGATGCACAGCTGTGTGTGCTGTCAACTTTAGGAACCTTTAACTCGAGAAATTGCAGTGAACGCAAACCTTTTCAATTTCGAGTGACACCTTCCCATGTCAGTCGTGCACCTGTACACTGTTTGAATTAGTGTGAGCACAGTTTCACGACACAGTACGTGTAGACCAGACCAGACCAGCAGTTCAGCAAAGCACCGTTCAATGCAAGATGTTATTAAGAGGATAATTGTTGTAGATGTGCGTTGACACGTTGCAACGGCTCGTGACACGCACACACCAATATCTACATCTACATTTACATCTTGATCTAAATCGAATGTTGAAGCTAAAGTTGTTGAAGTTTGAATTGAGAAACCACGAAAATCCAATTTTTGTTTTTTTTGTTTGTTTGCTAGTCTGCGTTTGCATTTTCATTTCGATTTTACATTTTTATTGATTTTGGCATTCAACAATTTTGCAGATTCAAATTCAAATCTCGGTTTCCATATTCTTACAATAGTTTTCTGTAATATAGCACACGAGAAAATCCAATTGAGTTTTGCTTAGTTTAAAATAACAAGACAGCGACGGTAACAACAACTCTTCATAATAACTCATCCTCCTTAGCTCAATCATTCAGAATCGATGCACTGCAAGATAATACATCATCGTGCAACTTAATATGCTCTATTTTGTCGACTGTAGTCTTCTTTATTGGTTTATATCAAAATATTCTAAGTTCCGAGAAGCAAGAAAAAAAACTCAAAATTTGATTCGCAATGATTCGAACTGATTTGAAATATGAAAATGGAGAAAATTTCGAAGCTGAAGGAAGAAGCCAACAAAAGGAGCAAAGAGATTTTTGATTTTTGATTTTTTAACTCTCTGTCCTTATGAACAACAACAACACGTCATGCTGCAAGGCGTGCAAGTGGCAACACGTGCAAGTGAGAGCTTACCATCATCTCTGTCTCCATCTCAAGCATTTTGAATGAAGCACAAGCGGTAGGCAAATGTTAGAGCCAACGCGAGTGCAATCGAATTGTCATGGATATCGTCTGAAGTAGATGTCATAATGCAAGATTCCATCCGTCTAAACGACTCTAAATGAAATTTTCCCTTATCACTCAAGCATATAGAGTGTTCAGGGTCAAGTGATCGGATAAATCACGTTGCTCACCTTATCATTTCGTTTTTGGTCTCTTGTTTCCGAGAATGCCGAGGTATTCGTCCCCCTTCTACTCTGGGTGATTCGAGTGCTCTGAGTGAGGTATAATTGGGTCGAACTCTTGACGCCAAGTAGTGTACCATTGTAGTAGTACAATTGTTGGGTGGTAGAAAGCGATAAGTTTGCTGACGAATGGCCAAAAAACAACCAAATTCTACTTGCAATCTCTCGAAACAAGCTCAATATGGTTCATGTCCAGTATATTCAGTTTGATGACTGGCCTCTATGATTGGCTTCACTATTGAAGATTTTGCTATTGCTCTGAGGCGCATTTTAAGCTTTTATTGAAGTCATTGACTCCTCTCTGAACAATTCAACAGCGAGCAATGCAATCGATGAAGATTTTGATTCGTGCACTTTTTCCCATAACAAACACACAGGAAACGGACATCCATCAATGTGTGCATTTGATAGTTTGTCTCCTTCACCGTCCAATCACCGTGACAATGGACTAGTCACTTTGTGACACAATCACACCGTAATTCTTTGACTATCTGTGAACTGGAAAATCGTTGCTACAGACAACACGTTGCACAGCCACCAAGAAGGAAGGGATCGTCAACAATCTAATCATTGGTTTCTTGTAGACTATGGGTCGATCACAATCGAACGGTCTCGACATTTGTTGTTGTTGCTCTTATTCTTTTCCTTGTCCTGTTCGTGACATATCCATCGCTCTCTATGATGTGCTCGCACATCTTTTTGCATCTTTTTGCATCTACTCTGGCCTACGCTATCATGTGCCCGTTCTGTGCACGTGATATATCTCTATCGACGAATAATGTACGACACAGACAAGTAGAGTGTGTATTGCACTCGTGCTCTCGGTAACGTTGCGCAATGTACGTGCGTGTGTGCTCAAGTGTGAGCTTGCCAAAAAGAAAGCGAGACACTAGACAGAATAACGGCATAATAGAGTAATCGAGTGCTGGAGAGCTAGCAATCGAGCTCAAAATCATTGTCGGTGCGATTGCTGTTGTACGCCAAAGAGACTGACAGAACCGAAATCGTTTCCTCAATCGAACTTTGATCGAACTCGCTGGGACTCTTCGCTTGACATCTCGGAATTGATCCTGGTCGAAACAAACTGAATTGAACCAAATCGAATCCAATCCAATCGAATAGAACTGAACTGAACCAAATCAAATCGAGGCAGATCGAATTGCATCGAATCGGAATCAAGAGGCCAGCACTACAACGATCAATGTTCTTGTAGTAGATGATGAGACATCGATTGAGTATCTATCGTACCATATCATAGACGATCGATCGTCAAGATTGATTTCCTGTTGTGCAGCCTACTTGACTTCGCAAAGTTCATAACAATAATAATGATAGTAACACGAAACTCTAGGGCTTCGGGTGAATCTCAGTGACACTATTGTCATCATCATCATCATCGTAATCACAATAGTCATCGCCATAGTATAAGAGGGATACGATTGGTTTCATCATGAAGTGCTCGTCTCTGTTGGCGTTCGCATCGATACTTCCGCAAGAGTAAAGAGTTTTATGCACCGTGTCCGACACTTAAACGTGCACGTACGCGAGCACCTGCTTGCGAACACGTACGCAGCTTCTGGTGTGACCACTTAGCTTCTTCAAACCTGGGTGTCGTGCGTATGTGAAGCACAGCACATGAGCATGAACGAGCTAAGACATGATGATTCACTATCGATTTTGTTGTTTAACTTTTCTTATTTTGACCTGCGTTGTTCTCATACCTCTTTCTCTCCATGCACCCCACATGGACAAAACAAACTCGTCAATGGTCAATCTCGACTGTGCATCGTACACTTCAAACACACATGCTATGACAGGTATTAGTGACATACTCGTCGACGTACTTGCTCGTGTCGCTTAGTATTGACCGGCTCGAGGCAGTCGTTCGGCCCTTGAGCTTTGCTCGCAATCGTAAGTAACGTTTCGGTTCTCACTGACTTCAACTGACGTATTATCAATCCGTCGTTGATAATCTGCGCTACGCTACATATCAACTCATCTCGTTCCACACTGATCGAAACATCATAACCATTGCCATTGCAATACAACTTCTCCAACTGCCGACTCAAAAACATACAGGACGCCATGGACGTTACTTAGTGGGCGGAGCGTGGCTAGTGTCAGCACTCATGTCAACGCCCACGCTCGTGATCTATCAGATTCGTATCAAGCACGAGTTGCCGCAATGTTGGGCCACTCTAGATCAGTACGGCTGGCGCGTGTATTTTGTGTACTTTGCTATCACAACGTTCGCTGTGCCGGCGCTTATCATCGCCTCATGTTACATGTGTATTGTGTATACAATTTGGAAAAAAGGTGGCATCAATACATCGTCGTCGTCATCATCTTCGAAAGCATCATCGAAAGCAATCAATGCGCGTAATCTTAATTCGAATAGAACCTCCATCTCCTCCAATTGTCTATGTCGATGGTGGTACACCTTGAGATACAATCACAACAACGACAGTAACAATGACAATTCTCTGGCAAACATTGAGAGCAATAGTAATAACATTTCATCCAACAACAACCAAAATAGTAGCAATCACAACAACAAAGCTTTGTCCAAGAAACAACGATTCATTGGACACAAGGGTCTCCATGATATAGATGAGGCCGATGATAGCGATGATGATGATGATGAGATCGGATCGAAAGATTCGTGCACGAGCACTAGTCAATTGGAGTTGACTGTTGTCAACTCAAGTCAGCAAGTGAATGACAACATGGTCAATTCAGGTGCAGCAGGCCGACGCCGTTCACTTTTGGGAGGCGCCATGGTTCAATTTACGAAGCGTGGCTCGCAGGTGGGCGAATACTTGCGCCGCAAGTCGCAAGATATACAATCGCACATGCTTGTGGGACGTAACAAACAACGAGCATCCACAAAGTTGTCAACAATTGTTGCGCCAGATCAAATCGACAGTCACAGTCGGGATCACAATAACAGCAACAATGACAATGAACTTTCACTTCGTAATTTAGATAATCAACAAAGAACAGATATTACAACATTAGGCTGTGATGAATCTATTGCTGCCGATAGACGTAGCAATAAAATTGACGAGAATGACGATGACGACGACGATGGCAATCTTTTCGATGCCACTGCCAATGCCACTGCTAATCCTAACGCTAACGCTAATGAACAAAATCATGTGATACAGCAACAAACTAAAGAGAATGATAATAATAATAATAATAATAACAATGCCCAAGTTAAGCAGAAGAAGAAAAAGAACCACACGAGACGAAACACGTTAGGCAGCATTCAGCAAGCTAATGCGATGAGCTATGACAACTCGCATGCACGCACAAACAAAGCCAATGCTTATCGGTCGACACAGCAACATTATCATCGGCAGCCCACGAGCACGACGGGCGCTATTTCCGGCGCTTTTGTGGTTGGTGAGCAACGCCAACATGGCTCAGGTGTCATTCCGAAGGCGCGCATCAAAACGATCAAAATGACACTAGTCATTGTGTTTGCGTTCATTGTGTGCTGGTTACCGTACATTTTGTGCAGTTTGTTACAAGTGTACGGTTATCTGACCAAAACAGAGCCTACACTCATTGCCATATCGACATTCATACAGAGTTTAGCGCATCTCAATAATGCCGCCAATCCCATTATCTTTTGGATATTCAGCGGCGAATGTGACAATATTCGTCGCCAGAAGCAACAGCAACAACAACGTGCTCGTTCCAACAACACTGCACCTGCTGATGCTTTACATTTCACTGCCCGTTGGCTCTCATTGTTGTTGTGTTTTCTGAGGCAATTGCTCTGTCGTTGTTGTTGTTGCTGCTGCTGCTGTGTTGACAATAACAACAGGGATAGTGTCACTTCCAATGACCACATCATTAGCAACAATAATAATACAAGCGATAAGCCTGTGCGTCGGCTAATGTCAAATACGATTAGCAGCACGGTGACAACGCGTTGCACCGACATCACCGATCCGTTAGCCACTGGTACCTCGTATCAGGACGCTACCGAACGGCGACACGCCGCCAACACCAACAATCGACGCTTGCAGCATCATTTTGACGCAGCCACTTCGATTGCAATTGATTAACTTAACTTTTTCACACTTACAACGAGGCACTTTGAGCAACGAGCTATCGATTATGACCAATCAGCGAGCAAGTACAAACAAAGATCACTCTCTGGTTCATTTAATACAATTATAGAATTAAAGAACAACCAACAAAGTATAGCCATTATCATTACAACACCATCTACGCATCGACGCGACAGACGCGTCGGCAGCAGCAACAACGGCGTCAAAGTGAAACTCATTGGATGGTCAAAGGATGATATTGTTCGATCCAAATATAATCCAAATGATTGATAGACGATTTCAATTCAAATCAACGCACTCCTGATTGTGTATGATTCCCGTTCGAATCATTATATAATTGATCGTTATTGTTGTTAGAATGGCGAGCAACATACATTCAAGCAGGCGTCGAACGTTATTAAATAAACATAAACCGTAATAACATGTTGAGCTTCATTTTTGTCTTTTAGACAACAACCGTCTGAACTTGATCGGACTTCGAATCGATTTCGACAACATTGAGTGCCTAGTAACTTTTTAATTCCTAATAACTTTATGTCTTCTGTCAGGCGGCCATCGATCCTTGTGTGTCTCCACTCGACTGTTCTTCACTAACTAACTGAGTGTGGGGACGACGTAAGCGGAACACTATGCTCAAGTCGTTGAGATACTCATGACGCGATTGCAGTAGTCGCGACCACGATAATAATGAATCTTGACTAGACGTGCCCGTTGCGCAAATAGCCAATATCACACCGTCCTCAACGTCGTGTATACTTTTCACTCTGGACACTTTGTCCTCGACAGGTCTTCCGTAAAATTGCATATTCATTGAATTGTAATCCTGCGTTTTTTTCACGTCGTCCACTTTAGGTTGAACGTGTTCATGCTTGAGCACAAAATATATGATCGATTTATCGTTTGCCCAGACACGGCCACCCTCTTCAATATACAGGATAGTCTTGCTGTCTAACTCATCAATAAGATCTCGCTGTAACGGACTTTGAGCGGACACAACCCACGTTTTGTCTATGGAATTCGACACTCGCGATGTGTTCATAATCGATATGATTGTTTGTTTGTCGACACACATTCGTGCTAAGGCCAATTTGGCCACCTCGAGGCCTTGCTGTGGTGTCTCCTCTGGCACAGGGTACGGATTGACGTTGCGCATTTTTGCCGACCAATAGTTCATGCGAACACATTTGCGCCACGCGTCGCTATACTTACTGAAACGCTCAGCCACGAGCTTCTCCAATTCTTTGTCGGGGTACACCTTGTTACGTTCCATGGTGCTCAACAATTCACAGGCGGCCAATTGCTGTTCGGCATTGAACATTCCCAGGCGTTGAAATACATTTTTTGGAGTGTAAACGCCAGGCGGGAACACTTTCAATATCTCCTTGTAGGTGGCCAAATCGCGATGCTTACCATTCTCTTTGAGCTTCTTCAGTGCATTGTATACAAAGTTTGCGTAATCGGAGCGCACAACAAACTTGACCTCGTCGCTTTCATCGGGTTTCTCTAGAAGGTCGTGATCATCGTCGGGTGCAGACACTCGAGTTTTTCTTTGCTCCTCCGTCAAATTGCGTCTAATTTCCAAGAAGGCAGGTTGACACGTCTGTGGTCCAAATATTGTGACAACCCTAGCAGACTGACATAAGTTCATCAACGATCTTATTTCTCTGAACATGTTTGTCCAGAATCAATACGATAATGCAATAAATTTTCCGAGTTATTTGTAAGACTCTTTGTTCACCGTGAACAGTTCACACGATTATATTTCGTTGTTTCAAATATTTCGTATGCTAAACACACGTCTAATATTCACTTGTGCACACGAAATGACAATACAGCCTTGCGGTCGAACCCAAGTTGTCGACAACAGATTTGACTCGACGACGCATCGAGTTGTAAAAGCGATTCGACCTCAAGGCGGCGCTCATAGCGACTCGTTTATTCTTCGCA
>JAIFTH010000950.1:0-12899 GCA_019968535.1 Fragariocoptes setiger | reverse complement strand
CGAATGTTGTTAGTCCGATCAGACCAACCACGAGCAGTGCGAGTGCAGTCTTGAATGGCAACATAATTGCTTCTTGGTTCGATTGAATTGCTCAATAACACTTGGTTCGCTGGTAGTACTTGGGTTAATCGCAATGAGACTGGAAGAAATATGGATTGATGGAGTTAGTTTCTGATGAATGTGTCACGAATGAATTATGGATGGTAGTGCGAATGTTCTCGTAAAGATGTGTTCAACCACTATTTGCTGAACGTGAAGCGCCGTGTTTCGAGCAAAGTTTGAAGTGCAAGCACAGCCTCAGTTCAAATTCAACTGCAACCACAACTGATGAAGCTCAAAATCATATTGAGCGGGCCTTGACAACTGGCGTCTGAAATGGTTCACGCCTCAGACACTGTCTGGAAAATTTCCATTTTATATTTTTTGATGTCTGCGAATTACAGGTATCTGATATTCTTATAGCCTTGCAATCGCGCCGATATGGCTAACTTTTCGAAGTGTTTTATGACCGCACGCTTTTTAGATACCCACTCGTTCTCAGATGCAAGAATGTATCGTGGTTATTGGTGACTGTTTGAGTCGATTGTCTGCCTAATAATAGACATTGTCTGAGGCATGAACAGGTGCGTGAATTGTTTCAGACACCTGTTGCCTGGGCTCAATATGATGTTGAGCTTCACCAATTGGAGTTGTAGTTGCAGTTGAATTTTAACTGAAGATGTTTTGCACTTCAAACTTTTCTCGAAACACGGCGCTTTGTTCAACATTATACATTGTACGTTGGACCCATCATTACGAGAGCATATGAATAGCATTCGCACTACCATCCATAATTCATTCGTGACACATTCATCAGAAACTAACTCCATCAATCCATATTTCTTCCAGTCTCATTGCGATTAACTCAAGTACTACCAGCGAACCAAGTGTTATTGCCCTAGAAGACAAAGTACGGGATGAGAAGGCTGCTCTTTTTGAGTAGCAAGATTGGGAGGCGATAAACCTGTTGGCGCAGACGTTGAAGTCAGTGACACGATTTTCTGATCAAAACAAACAAATCTGGTGGCGACAAACAGTGGAGTGAACAACATACTGGCTGATGAGAAGAAATTGTATTAATTTCGATGAGAAGAAATTAATCATCAATAAATATCTATATCAGCGCTGTTATGGTCCTCATCCTCTGACTTTAATTTCATTTTGTGCAGGAAGAGATTTCATATGGCAACAAGAGTGCTTTTCAACCGTTTGTGTGCAAGAGTGCAGCCGTTTGTGTAACGAATAGACACCACGAGATGGCGGAACCAATCCGGCGACCGACAAAAGGAGAATTTCTGTGAAATGAGTAAGATGTAGTCGGATTGACTGTAACTGAGTAATGTTAATAAACAAGTAAGATGTAGAGTTGGAAGAAATCGATAGAAATGCGAAGATGCGTATCTTGCAGTCGTTTATAGCGAAGATTGACCAAACTTCCATGATACGATCGTTTGGCGGACGATGCGATGTGATCCTAGCGCAATGCGCGATGTTAATCGCGCCCAATATTTGATCAATTGGTTTTGGCCACAGGCTACGAGGTGCTGAGCGTGATATCGCCATGAATGTATAGCCAAGACATCTCATGCAAGCTTACTATCTCACCTTGGTCATTTTTGAAATGATAAACGCGCACCAACGAATGGCTGCCACTAAAATGTTCTACGTTCGTCCAAATGATTATTTTACCATGTGCTGATCTTAGAAACGGCTAGACTTGTACAACTGAAATTTGGCACAAATAAAGAACGGTGCTTGCTGATGAAATGACGTGAATTTGAGACTTGAACTATTTGTTGTTCTCACACAGCGATGAATTTTGACGCGCTCAGCGCGTAATGAAACCAAACAATTATTTTACCGGTTCGAATATTGCGCTTGTTTTGACACTTTTCTTGATGCACGTGCTTGTTTTGGTTTTTTTGTGTGATTCAACTCTTTCTCATAGCGCATTTTATTCAATATGCTCAAGTGACACCTTGTGTTCGGCAACAATCAAGTGTCATGCCAAAATTTAGTTATCTGCCCAATTCTTTGTGATCTTCAAGATCAACTACCTACTACTTCAACCTGTAATTGAAAGAAGAGTTGATTGAATGCACGCAACGAAAAAAAACAACTTGTCGGCCTTCCGAGAAACACTTTACGCCTTGAACGGCTGTTAACAGGAGTGATGACGCCGTGTTCTCAAACTCTGACGAGCTGATTCTTTTTTCTACCTGTGTGTGTACGAGTCCTTTATCTGTCTGCAGCATAGGTTATACTAAGGAGGCGCTGACGTCAATCAACGTCACTCTACGTCATTCTGCGCTAGTAGTGTAGCAAAGTGGACCGAATCAATTGTTTGTCCGAGCGAAAAAGTGACGCTTAAAGTAACAACAGCAGAGATGGTCACACTTAGGTCGTTCGTTATCTCGAGTTTGTAACTCCCTACCTGAACGAGTGAGCGAGCGAGCCAAATTTCACGAACAATCAAATTCGAACGAGGAAAACCGAGTTTCATGAAAATTCGGCCTGAAAAAGCTTGTTCTTATTATTATTATTATTATTCTCAGTTTCACAAGAATAGAAGACGCACATTACACAATTGACGCACTGTCATGTCGTGTTGAGATGTTCCATGAGTTGATGTGCATATTGTGCGCGTAACATTCTCTACGACACCAACCACACACAGTTTACTTAATGTTGATAAACGCAACGTGGAAACCGCAGTGCTTCGAGCGAAGTGAGTGAGCACTCCAATGGGGGGTGGGAGCTCCAAAGCGAGAGAGCACCTAGCGCTCATTTACGAACGCAACACAGTCGGCGGTCTGTGTGTCAGTCACGATTGTCCACACACACACACACACATGCCAATTCTCGAGGAGATTCGCTCGTTCGACGTGGCAACTTGACGTTCTTCATTTGTGCCACTACAAGTTGTATTACAGACAGTTTGTGTGGTAACAACGAACAAGATGCAGTGAATTTCATAACCAGTGAATATACGCGCACATACGCATACACATTATTTGTTTATCTTTACGTGTGTCCAGATTATGTAGCCATTGATGCAGCCAAAATGAAAGAATCTAGGGAGTTCGAGTTTGACAACGAATCGTTTGGCTTCGAACTTTTCCGTCAACCCAATTCTCGCGAACAATTGCAGCAATCGTTCGACGCGTCGTATGTCATTTGCTGATGCTGTTTTAATTTCACAATAACGATAGCCAATCTGAATTCATTTAACCAAACACGATGGCCCGGCAAACTTATGATACGCACGCTTGCGTCGCATACGCCAGCACGTGCCGATCTGAGGGAGAGAGAGCAGACACGTGACGCGTGCAGCCACCCTGGGATGAGTGACATACTGAGGCGCTCTAAACTTCCGGCTTGCACTGACAGCCTTAACTGACGAGCGCGCTCAAAACCTGATTGACGTTTTCAGCGCACTCGTTCCTCTACGCGGTCATGTCGATTGTAATATGCGATTCTGGCTGCTCAGTTTCAAGTGCCAATCACATATCAACCATTGGCCCATGAATTAATGAACAATGTGTGTACGTGCGCTAGTGTGAGTCATCTCATTAAATTTTGACAACTTTCGCTTATCGAAACAATCTCTCATATCGAAATAACAAGTTTTAATCTCAAATCACTTTCATTGATAGTAGCGTCGTCGCCATCCAAGTTGACGTCCAAATGAGTTGACGTTCAGTCAGTGCACAATGCGTTAGTGACATTCAACGATGAACACAAGTTTAAGAATTCAAAGATTAGCAGCACGTGTAATTCGTTCATTGTACTTGAACGGGTAACTTCTTTCAATAACGACTAAGCTTTGCGTGTCGCTTCAAACGTAGCAATCAACACGAGTAGTCTTGTGTCGATACAGGAACAAAAAATTGTCAGCTGTGTCTGACACTTGCTCTTTTTATCATTGACGCTTGCTTGTGAAGATTGTGATATAGTTTTTCATTATTTCCGCCGACAATTTGCATAATATCTCGCAAGATGGCGCCACTTTCTTGTGCTCGGGAAACAGGTCTTTCTCAGGAAACACTCGAGTATCATCTCACACTTGAGATTGTGAGTAAGTTGGCACAGATGTTGTGAGGATGGGCGCTGAAAAAGAAATGATATGATGAAGTGTCCACAGAGATGATATCATTAGCAGTTGGATTGCATCGAGGTTTGTCGACGTCGAAGCGTTAGTTAGGTCGTTGCGAACGACCAGAGCATGCAAAACCAATGAGAAATAGCAAACGTGTACGCAAAGCTCAAGAACATAGTGGAATAATGATAAAGCTGATTCCTCGCACGAGATTGGCCGATTTCGCGCGCATATCGCTGTCAACACGCCCAGCAAGTTCCTAAATAATAAAATCAACACGCTGAGTGCATATTGAGAATTGAGATTGTGTTGTAAGTGGCAGGTATCAACTCATATTGTATGGTTGTTTGATCTCACAAGTTACTTGACGAACTAAGCGAGCGAGTTAACAAAACATGTCCACGATGTCGCACAAACAAGCGTTCAACCAAGCAAAGCTAGCATTGCGAGAGAGTAATTAGCAGATAACAGAAACTCGCAGTTAGCTAATAACAAAGCGATTGAAATTGAATAACTTCTTTCAAGAACATTGATTGGTCTATTGATCAATCAATAGAAGTCAATAACTAGAAGCCAACCAATCGATATCGATTCTGATCGAATATTAAATAAGAAAATGATAATGAAAAGGGTGTGACAAAAGTCGTGATTAATTAATCAAGCAGGCGTTTTATCCGAACGAGCTTTTTAAGTCAAGGTTAATGTCTAGCGAGTTGTTCATTGAAATCCAATATCTAGCTTTACTTGTAGCACACATTGCTTGAGAGTGAGAATGAGAATAAGAGACAGAGAGAAAGAAACTTTAGCCAAGAAACAATATGTCCGGTCCATTGTTTGAATTAGCCATCGCCAATAACAATGAGATTTGCTCCCTTCAATTAGTTGCTATGACTTGAGCTTACTGGAGCTGTTGAGCATTATTGTTGTTACAATTGAAGTGATCTGTGCACGAATTTGTATTCTAACGTATAACACTTGAATTGGCTGGTGCGTGTAAAATGAGTTGGCACACGCACACAAACAATGAGTGCAACATCCACCATCCAATGGATTAGCTCATGATCAAGCTATGAATAATTCAAATTGAAGCGCTACTGGTTGATCATGCAGCAACACAAACTATTGTTTTACTACTGTGAGCTAAAGCTATTGTTTAGCTATTGTCTTAAGTTATATTGCCAGGTTTGGTCATCGCCAAGTGGTGCGTGTCAGTAACACGTGCCATTGTCTTAACGTGCTCAGATTTAGCATTGTTTTATTTTCAATTCAAAGTCGATGATCATCACTTACATGTATAAGCTCATTGGATTTTAAGCTCACCAGTGGATCAGTCGATATGCTACATTACACCAGACCGAATCATATACGCAATGACCCATGTTACGGTCTTGAATCCAATAGTTTAATAGTTCAGTGTGTAATTTCTTCTCTGTGAATATCTGATACACATAATAGCAAGATCCAAGAAATTTCACTCGTGATCATTATTTCTCGTTTTTTTGAGAACAGTATTTGAATATCACTCAAATCTAACAAGCTGTGGTATTATTCTTAGTTTATTGGTACTGTGTAAGCATCAATCAGTAGATTTGATCGATTGAGTTCAATTGGAAATAGACTTGGACTCGGAATAGAATTGAATCAAATTGAAAAACAAAGTTCGATGTAAAACAGTATTAAGACTGAGTTATGGATGTCGGAAAATGTTTCCCTCTGTTAAACTACGATATTCAATCAATAATGTGAACAATGGTCAGTACAAAATAATCAAGGCCGAGGCATGAAAAATTTGCATAGGTCGATAAGTCGTCAAATAGCTTAACAATGTTCTGATATCGATAATCACCATCATTTGTTTACATTTACATTCCATTAATGTTTGATGTGACACGCTTATGCTTATTGAATAAGTAGTTTATTATTATTAATTTAGTGCGCCGGTAGTTGCGTAACTAGCGAGCTTACCAGAACTCGAAGGCGGCACCCAAGAAAGATTCGTTGTTGTTGGTAAGATTGTTTTCGTTGTGTTGGAGTTACTCGTTGTTGGTAAATTATACATCGATAGTTATTAGATGCATTAATCATCGATGTCGAGCATTGGTTGGCCAACTCAAACTGTGATCGTTCCTGTAGTTGCGATCATGTTAATTAATCTTCATAATATCAGTGAGCCACGGCGCGATCATAGGACAGTCTCGCGCACATTCACAATCTGTAGAGTTGGTACACTATCGTTAGCGTTCGTTCCTTCTTTCACTCTAATCTAATTGATGGCCGCTTAATGGTGCTCGTTGTTGATTTATTATTTTCTAAATTACTTGATGCACGTGAGCTCATAAATAGAACGCCCTCTTGAGAACGTCTGAAGGTGTAGTTGTATTCACACAGTTAAACAGTCACACGTAAACAAGTGAGTTGGTTTGGACAAATGTTATTAGAAAGACAAAATCAAGACTTAGAGCTAAAAGTTCGACAAGGCAAAGCAAGACGCACGTGGGTGAGCTCTCTCGTTGTACCTTTCTATTGGGTGAATGGAATCATCTTTAGCTTAGGAAAAAGAATAACGAGTGGGCGACACTTTGTTAACATGCATCCATTCATTCTCATCTGTGAAATCAATGAGAAGTTAAATCAATGACTGAAGGAGTAAAGTAGAAACAATAGTTTCATGATGGTCAGTTGCAACACATGTCATTAATATTGGCTGATGACATTAATGCTGCCCATATTATCAACCTGAAGTGTCTAAAATGGCTGCTAACCGATGAGAGTCTCATTATGAGACATTGGCGATTGATCCAAAAGACAATTTGACTCACCAAGAACTAAGTCAAATTGACGATGTCGACGAATCTCAAAACAAAGGTAGCTCGAATAAGCAGGAATCGTCAATGCACGATGCTCTTCAATACTTTGATTAGTGGCACTATTGTTCGTGTTAACTACCATCATCGCACAGTCGGGTAATTTTCCATATTACAACCTCGCGGTAATCTAATGCAGAATGATTACGCTCGAATATCAAGTCCAACGTGTATTTGCTGAACGTGAAGCGCCGAATTTCGAGCAAAGTTTGAAGTGCAATCACAGCTTCAGTTCAAATTCAACGTCAACTCAAACTAGTGAAACTCAACTTCATATCGAACGGGCCCAGACAACAAATGTCTGGAAAAGCATATGCATTTGTTCACGCTTCAGACACTGTCTGGTAATTTTCCATTTTACAACCTCGCGCCTATCCAATGCAGAATGATGTCGCACGAATATCAAGTACGACAGGTTAAACTCAACTTCATATCGAACGGGCCCAGACAACAAGTGTCTGGAAAAGTGTGACGCTCGAAGGTCGCGTCACACATGCACAGACACACCTCCAAGCCCATATATAAAGGCTTGATAGTGTTTACGACACGACACACACGACAATAACATCAGTCTGACGGATGAAGTTCCGATAGTATACACAATGTAGAGATTCTATACCGACCCAATAAAGAGAACACCAAGTATCCACAGTACAGGGTCTTTTGTAGGCTTGTCCATGAAGTAAAAGCCCATAACTTTTTCCAGGGTACACCAATGCAGATGAAATTTGGGATACGTGTGGAGGAGGCGAAAGGTAATTTTTCCCCCTGGATTTGAAACCGCCGGCAGCTTCCAGGTTCCTTGTGCGCATGCGGAAACCTTCAATGTAAACCATATGGAAAAAATAAAATTTCAGTTTTTTCTAGCAATTTTTGATTAACATTGGGACAATTCATGTCTGCAAACACACTTGAACACAAAATAAGCATTTTTCAACATAATTTCAACCTAAAATAGCAGAGATAACATCATGGTCGTACGATACACCACCGAAGAAAGAGTTTTCATTTTCTGCGCCTGTTTCGAGAGCGGACATGACATGGCTGTGGTGATGAGACGTTGGTCTACAGCCTTTAAAAACAAGCCTAAGCCACAAGCGAAGACAATTGAACGCTTGATTGAAAAATTTAAGACAACTGGCTCAGTCGACGATAACAAAGGAGCGATGTGCACTAAGAAAATAACCGTAAGGACGCCTGAAACGATAGATAGGGCAAAAGACGTAATGGAAGAAGACCCATCAATGAGCTTGACCAAGCTTTCGCAACAACTGGATGTAAGCTTGTATTCAACGTGGAAAATAGTACGCCAAGACCTCAATATTTCCCTTACAAGATTCAATTAGCCCAAAGGTTGACGCCAGAGGCCATTGAGAAACGCCTCGCTTTCGCAAATAAGATGTTAGAGCTTTACGATGACCATGGTTTCGACTTGTCAAGATTAATTTCATCCGATGAAGCTCATTTTTGGCTTGACGGTCACGTTAATGGGCAGAATTTCCGTGTATGGGGCACACAAAGGCCAGAGGTCGTTCGCACGACACCATTGCATCCGAAAAAGTTAACTGTTTGGTGCGCTGTAACCAAAAATGGGATAATAGGACCAATTTTCTTGGACGGAAGTGTGACGGCGGTCAGCTATAGAGCGATGCTTTGTGGAAAATTTTTTCCGGAGGCCTAGAAGCGAGGCTGGATTAAAGACCATATCTTTCAGCAAGATGGGGCCCCTCCGCACACAACACCCTCGAACTGCTCAAATCTAAATTTAATAATCGTGTCGTCGCACGAGGTTTCCGTGAAAAATATGGCCGCGGGATGAACTGGCCGCCCTACAGTTCGGACCTTTCGCCCAGTGATTTCTTTCTGTGGGGCACCATAAAAGATAAAGTTTATAAGGACAACCCGAAGACCCTAATGGAGCTAAAACAAGCGATCATTGATGAAACAAACAAGATAACGGTTGATACACTCAACAAAGTGATGTAGAACTTTGTCATGCGCTCGCGACACTTAATAGCCGCCGAAGGGAGACACTTTGAAGATATCATTCATTAATATTCTCACATATTGATGAATATGCATCAAACAATCAATAAAATACAATTTGGAATGAACGGAAACCGAATTAAATCAAAATTGAAATGAAAAAAACGGATAAAAAAGAAAAAAACAAACGCGCCCGCTGCGGTTTAGCGCCTGCGCAGTACAGAAACTACTCGACCGGACGCTGCCGGCGGGTAGTTTCTGGGTCTCAACTCCAGGGGGAAAAATTACCTTTCGCCCCCTCTACACGTATCCCAAATTTCATCTGCATTGGTGTACCCTGAAAAAAGTTATAGGCTTTTACTTCATGGACAAGCCTACAAAAGACCCTGTATCTGTCTCGACCCGTAACGCGTGGCATCGATAAAAACCGAACCAAAAAGAGATGAATGAGTCATAGAAAGTAGAAAAAGAACCAGTAGAAAACAAGACCTGGCACTAACGGTGGCGTCTAAGAAACAAGTTATACAGACGTAGCACTAGCGGTGGCGTCGAGGTAAACTAATTATATCAGCGTGGCACTAGCGGTGGCGTTGAAAAGAACTACGTAGCATTAAGGTGGCGTAGAGATAACCAGAGGGAAGACAGGTACTGTAACAGGTTAAAGAGAACCAATCATACAGGAGGACTAACCAAAAGAGATTTATTTTGAAGAAATCATGCCTATTAGATTAAGAAACGAGTTAAGATATTGGTGGAGAGACAGCTAGGGAGCACTCCGAATATACAGAAGAAGTTTCTTCAGTTAGGTGATAAGAATAATCATGTCACGGGACAGAGATAAAGACCCAGTCAACGATTCATTGAGTGAGTCCCAGTCAACAATCACAATGATACCAGGCAGATCAGAAAAAGTTACCCTAAGAGAAGCGGAAGAACAAGTCAATCTATTGAAAGATGATATGAATAAGTCAAACCAACAGATTAATAAGCGTATTGACGAGATAGTATCAGCCCTTAACAGATTGAAAGATCTTGATTTAACGGGTGTTACGAGAACAAATCAAAACACGCGCGCACAAGAAAACGCAGATAGAATGGAGTCCGGTTGTACTTCCGTATAAGGGCCTGCCCCAATCCGGTCAAGACCTAGTTTTTCTTGACCCTCTCGATGAGACAAGCACAATGAAACCTACATTTTTTGCCGAACGCTTCCGGTTCTACCGGAAATCACCTATATCTCGGCTCCTACATGGTTGAGTGGATTTTTTTCAGGTCACCTGTTAGATCTCATCAAAACACGCACAATGACACCTCATTCGTTCTTCTACAACTTCCGGTTCTCGCGCAGGAGCCCCTCCATTCTGCCTAGATACAGGAAATGAGCGAATTCCGGCAAAATTCCTTTTTTTACTCTTTTTTATGCTCGATATGCCAGTCTCATTGCCTGTAAGGGGTCATTTCCCTTGTTTTGAACTGAATTGATCATGAATAACTACATGTTTCACTCTACGCCCATCACGAGTAGCTTGGATGCGAAGTCGGTTGGCCGCGAGCTTCACAATTCACACGCCTGGGTTCGAATCCGGGCTAGATGCAATATTTGCGATGTTATCCACGATTTGATTAGATGTATTTAGTAAGGTATTCGTGACTTGACGTAACCAGCTGAGCATAATTGAAATGATGGGTGTACTTTGGAAAAAAGAACCCAACCGATTCGCTCGGGACCTATTTTATCTTGACCCTCTCAGTGAGACATGCACGATGAGGTATGACTTGGGGTTAGGAAATGAATTTTTTTCCCCTTTTCCCACAATGACCTATATCTTGGGCCCCATGGCCCCTAGCTCATCACATCCTCATGAACAACATGACACCATGCATGACCACGTGTAACTTCCGGTTCCCCGGCGATCGCCGCCGGGACCCCCCTTTTGCGGGGTCGAGCGAGTGAAGCGAGCGTGGCACCGCGAAAGGGAACACACTTGGTCTTGGACCACAAGTTACTCTGCTTCTGCAGTTGCAGTTACTTTGATCTAAGTTTACCGCTGGATTGATGCGTAACATACATCTCAACTTATTATAGATATTGAGAAGTTCTCAAAATTTTCTCAAACATTCTTGAGAATTAATTTTCACAAAAAAATTTCAAATAATGGACCACAACAATAATAGAACAGATTTATATACAATATCCTGGTACGACCAAGATATTACACGCGAGTGGGATCAACTCATCGAGACCCACTATCCGATTTGGTTCGATGAACGGATTCATTGGATTAGGAGGGATCCTGGAGACGAGTTGAATCAATTTCGACTTTTTTTGGCAAAAATTGTAACTGTTCTTCGAAGATTCGAACCCGAGTCTTTTTCCAGAGCCTCTTCGAAGCCATAACCTTCATGCCAAATGTTCACGACTTAAAATCGCGAGGTTTTCCTATAAGATGGCGATTGTGGGGGAACCGGAAGTCACACGTGGTAATCCATTGTGTTATCGTGCTCCTTAGAATGCGGTAGGTGTCATGGGGCCCGAGATATAGGTCATGGGGGAAAAGGGTTAAAAGGTCGTTTCCTAACCTTGAGTCATACCTCATCGTAAATGACTCTTCGAGAGGGTCAAGAAAAAACCTGTTTTGACCGAAAGGGGCGGGTCCTTTTTCCCAAAGTACAACCGAAATGATTGAACAATCGTTATGGTTGTCACTGGTACCAGTTGTAGTATATATAATTTGATTGGTGCGAATGATGTACAATCACCATTAAGTTTGTGTGCAACGAGCATAGATCTCCATCACCCGGATCTTCTTATGGGATGTCTCTCTTTGCAATCTGGAAGGTTAAACTATTGTAGTGTTTCACAAGCAACTAATATCAGCATAAACGAACCGTTGTCGCGCAATAAAAGCAGCAGCGACCCGCACGCGGTTAGATATGCATATGATTGTTAATTCTGCACTGATATTACCACAGCAATTTTGTGTGTATTGCAATTGAGGCATAGATAACAAACTATTACAATAGGTATTGCAGCAGAAGTCGCAGAGTATTTTGGAGAGACAGTTGAACAGGGCGTGTGACCGCTAGCTGAGGAATGAGGTGAGCCACGAAGGTTATCTAGCGCAAATATGTCCAAGATCAGCAATAGTTTTAGCGTATCTTCGCTTAACTAGCTACTGTGCACATTGGGCGATTGAATATGTGTACAGTATGTGCGTTGACAGGGAAATTCTTATGAGGAAACGAAGCAATTTGTGCAGTTTGCTGTGGGTAGTCTAGTATCATTTCTTGTTAATTATATCAGATTTTCACTTTTCATTGATTTATTTCTTATTTAGGGCAATAAGCGCGTTACTTTTTATTCGTTTGACGAAAGTAATTCTATTGGGTCGAGCGATGCTATATCTCGTCGGACAACAAGATCCATTAGTAATGCATAAGGTGAATTTCCGTTCGCCGTTTTATGGATGCTTGTTTAATAAGGATCAATTAATCACGCGTCAGGATCACTAGATGACATCAGGCAGACCGATTATCTGATATTACGCGTTCGTGAAACGTGTAGGCGTTGTTGAAAATACAATCAGTTGCCGCTATGTGTTCACAAAAGCACACGCAGTAAGCGTACGTACAATTTCATTGAAGTTGGGGTTTGCATGCGCTTCTAAGAGTTCGAAGAGCAGCGGCCCTGGTACGAGCTAGAAAGAACTGATCGGCGATGAAAACCGAATTGCAACATTCGTATACTGATGGGGAACGGTTGGCTTCTATTTGAGTGCAACGGGGGGAGGGCAGGACGCTGCAGCGTCCTGCCTCCGCCGAGACTATGCTTTGGCGTTTTGCCAGTCAGGAACGAAGGCAAACTCATCTTTCCACTCTGTGGCGGCTGTCTCAACGACGAAGAGCTGTGG
>JAIFTH010000949.1:0-12899 GCA_019968535.1 Fragariocoptes setiger | reverse complement strand
CCACGCTTCCACTCATTAGAACTGCAGATTCTCTCTCGCAGCTTCTCACAATCACACTTGCGCGGAAGCTGAGTTACATAGTGTTCATAGTCAATTTGGAATGATTTCATCGACCTATAAATCACGAAAGAATTGGCTATAAGCAATCGCCACCTATCCTATCTCATAGAGCTCATCAAGATCTATAAAAATATCAATAACCCGACCCAAAAATACTTAGGTTGTCACCCCACACAAACCCGCCCACGTCCTTCATGTTGATCTGAGCGTCACTCGGGTGGATGTTACCTTGCCAGCACTGCAAGCTACAGCAACTGCAGGCGATAGCAACACGTGCATATTTTGGTGACCATTCGGTGGTTCTATTTGTATGCAAGAATGTTTTTGTTGTTGTTATTGTTAGTAAGTTCGATTAGAGTTCAAGTTTCTCAACTTTCAAACACAAGCGTGCACGAGCAAATTTGGAATTCAACTTCCAGGAAAATTTGAGAAAGAGAAACATGAAATCTTCTCTTTGATATGCTGAGTATATCTTGTTCTTATTATTGTGGAAAAGAAAAGTATTCAATGGTACGGCCAAACAACAGCAGCAACAATGAATGACCAAATGGAATATCAATTTTGCCACTGATCGAGACCTGCCTCATTGTTGTTGTTCAATTGGTTGCTGATTCTGAGAATAAGTATGAGCAGAAGTAAGAAGATTTATAGAATAAGTTCACTCTAGTTGCCATTGTCTGTCAGTGTGCGAGTGTGTTTATACTACTTATATTGAAAGGAAGAATTTTGCGATGATTGAGGAGGACGGCAACAGCACTCGCTGACGATAACACTTTGTATCGACCAAGATGGAGATATATATTCCGTTTGTTGTACGTGCACATTCACAAATAGAATGAACAGATACCAGACAGGCGGCAACGACAAAGCTATATCGACCAGCGAGATACGCGTGAACTTTGCACGTCACTTCACGACGAGCCGGCTTTGTGCCGACAACGGACGAAGGAAGCATTGTTTGGTCTTCACGAGTGCCCCTCCCATTTTTGTACCGTTGTTTGTGCACCGACGAGCCAATGAGCTGAGGAAGAGTGGTGAGTGGCGAGTGGCGTCAAAGTGTAGATTTGGCAAACAACAATATAATTCTAAATGAAAGATAGAAGAACGAGGATCTAACGAGTGTGTCCACTTTGCACGTGCAAGTGCAAAATTTTGCTTGAAGCTGCCGTGACCAAGTGGCGCCCATCCAATCGTTCGTCCGTCCCGACGTCGACATTCGGCGGGTAAGGTTAATTCAATGCCAGCCGGTGCATGCCGCTCGAATTGATCATCATCGAATCAATCGACCAAATCAGTGTGAATGAGATATAATAAGTCGGCTAAACACACACACGAGGACAATGCATTTTTGCCTGTTTCCACTGTAAAGCATCAGCAGGCTCACAAAAAAATCAACAACACATTGAATTTTCCCTTTCCTATTTGCCTTGTACCCTGAGTTAAGCTGTGAGTGCGTGTGCGTGCGCATTAGCTACCGCACCTCAGGTATATTCATCATCATTTCTTCGTTTGCCTCTTTTCATTGCTATCGCTGTCTACCGTTGGCCGGATTACTATCGGTAGTGCCAATCATTCGCATTTTGATATCGATTCGTATGATGCCTGTGTGCTTGAGGCTGTGTGTTTGTGTGTACTTGCACATTTGTTAGTATGTGTGCCTTCCTTATACGCGCAGATTCCATTGGAATGCGTATCCGGCCAGTGTCGACTTCTAACAAAGTTCACAATAAAACCATCTCTCTCGCTCGCTCGTTCTCCATTGAAAGAGCTCTAACTTATAGTGTTTGCTCGTGGGAACAAAATACGTGTCATGTCTACAGTGCGCGCGTCTTTCAAACTTACATTAGTGAGAACGTTCGAATCGAACGGTTCGATGTCTTGCGGCGGTGCCTTCTATCGTTGTTGTCTTAAAGTAAATGCGCCACAAATGATGAGCGGTACGCTTACCATTTTGCGCTACTATCTATGCGTAAGTCTGTCCGTATGTTTGAGTGCGTGCAGTCACTCCAATATGATTCGCTGTGCTCTTTTATGATGGCTAACAGTGAGCCAGCGTAAGGCGCCAAGATTTTCGCTTCGCGCTTCTTCTTTCAGATGCTTCATGCTTCTGCTTGTCTGCAAATGGTTTGCAATCGCAATGTGGCGAATCAGCTGCAACATGTGTGACAGCAGTGCAAAAGCATTTGCACGCACCTGACTGCTGCAGGCGGGGGGTAGAACAGCCACCACCAACAAATCAGACACATTCTTGGTCAGCTTTCTCTATCACACGCACACACACGAATAGTGTGTACTGACCGAATATCGTGAGTTCAACAGGTTTGTATCTAATCCGCTCTCGTTTCATTGCAGTTCAGTTCAGCTCGTTTCGTTTCGTCTCATTTCATTTCGGCCCATCCCTCTCACTCTCTGGCTTTACACGAAGTTTGCTTATGTGCGCATTGCATACAGCGTAAAGTCATCGATGCGAATGTGAGTGCGAGTGCGAGTCCACGCACATTTAGAATGATGCAGACTATTGAGTGTTAGAGGTTGGTTGCTAGCTGCTTGGCTTCGGGGTGGTCATTATTATTATTATTATTGCTGCTCGCTTCTGTACTCCCACTGTATGTGCTGCTCTGAATGTACGTGCATGTGTATTGTTGGCATGTGTTTGTGTACACAAACGGTGGCGTTTTTGTAAATGTTTGTCCACATTTCCATCATTAATATGGTGCGAGTTTTATGAGAGCACAAAGAATTCAAAGTTTGATGTCTGATTTAAAACAGCAACTTCATAGAGAATGATTCCAGAGCTTGTGAGCAGTAAAACTAGCTCGCAAGCTTCAATCTACAGCACAAGTTGCGGCGACAGCCGCTGACCGCCAGATATAGCGTTTGGTTTTACTTTTTTTAGTGTTTGTGCGTACACATTGCTACACAAACACCTCCCAAACATACACCACTAACAACACTAACCAAAGCATTTTGAGACACACAAGCGCACACAGAGACATCGTTGACAAGAAGCGTCGCACAAATAGACACGCACACAACGCTGATTCGACAAGCCGCTCAAGAATTGAGGACTTCAGCTTCAGAATGTTGCTGTTCGAATTGTGGCATTGCAAATAAAATCTCCTTCGCTTTACTGGCTGCTTGTTGGCTTATGGTTGGCTTCTTTCTCAATGGAACCCAATATTAACCTCGGGTGCTGCCAACGGTCACTGCTCGCTGCTCTCTCAATGCTCGCTGCTCTCTCAATGCTCGACGTGCTTGATGCCCGATTCCCGATGTTTGTCCCTTCGTGGCATTCAGTCTCCACGCTGACCGATTCGTCGAACTTGTCGAACATTGTGTGTGCGTTCGTCTGTGAGTGTGCTATTGTGCATGCAACTACAATGTGTGCATGTGTGCATGTGTGTGTGTGTGTGTGTATGCGCAAGATGCGCACCGCACTCGCTGAATGTCTTTTCAACTCACAAGCTCCTTGGTTTGCTCTGCCTCTTGATTCTCTCTTGTCGGGCTCTGAGTGTGTGGTGTGTGTGCATGTGCGTATGCGTATGCTCTTGTCCGTGTGTGCTGGTGCCGCCGTGGTGTCCGAGAGATGGTTGAATTGATGGTGCGCCCATGCATAGACCTGCAAATTGTTGTCCTTGGGGAATACACACGCACACGTACACACTCATTTCATACACAGTTTTAGAACCACATTCACATTTATATTATTACTATTATCATTATTATTTATATTACTCCTCTTTTGTCTTTGCACCAGTGTGTCTGCGCGCACACTCCAAGTAATTGACTCGATGTATGTCCATCAACGCCATCATCAGCGACAAATTCATACTTCTTCAAATTGTTATTAGCAATTGTTACATATTTAGATAAATTCAATTCAATATTTTTTGTGTTAATGCATTCTAACACCTGGACAAATACTTGTTGCTGTTGCAACTTTCAGTCGCATTTCACAATGGCATCACCAAGATCATCAACACCTATATCACCGAATGCAGCCAAAACAAGATTGTTATCTGTATCATTGTTGTGTGTCATTTCAATTTTTTCGATGACAGTACACAATGTTTCAGCCGCCAACAATTTAGCTCACAGTATCAATATTAATAATAACAATAATAATATCAATGCCCAATTACAATCACTACAACATACTATGGCCAGCATGCCAACCTATAACAATAACAACAACAATGAAGGGATGTATCATCATCAATTGAATAGTTTCTCTAATGCAACACACGAACTTATGCTTGAGCTTCGTCAAGGTCTTTTGACTAAATCAACCAAATTCGATGAATTCTTTCGCAGTCTACTGGCATCTTCAAAAGCCGAATTTCATCGCATGTTTATACGAACGTATGGAATATTGTACGAAAACAACGCCGAAATATTCACCGGAATGTATGAAAATTTGGAAAATTATTATGCTACAGGTGGGGTCAAATTGAACGACGCCATGCAGTCCTTTTTCAATCGTTTGTATCAGAAAATGTTCCAGGTATTGAACATGCAATACGACTTCTCGCCGGCTTATCTCAATTGTACCAGTCAACAATTGGATAAATTACGCCCGTTCGGTGCCGTGCCTGACAAATTGATCACCGAGATCAAACAATCATTCATTGCAACACGTACATTTGTGCAAGCTCTCAATAATGGTATTGATGTTATCAAAAACCTCATCGCCTTAGGTCCATCGGCACAATGTAACACATTGTTACAGCGTGTTCATCAATTAGTGGCAACATCCCCACAAGCCGTAGCATCAAGACCAATTTGTGTGTCACACTGTGAACAGATCTGGACCAAATGCTACAACAAATTGAATGTTGATTTAGATCGTGAATGGAACTCTTACGTCGAGGCATTGTCATCGTTGGCCAACAAAATGAGAACCAGCTGGAACATTGAAATTGTTGTCAAACCTATTGATATTCGAGTTTCTGAGGCCATCATGAATTTCCAAGAGAACGGACCTCAAATAACGAATCAAGTATTCAAAGCGTGTGGTGATCCAAAACAGGCCATGCTAGGTCGCCGAAAACGCTTTGCTGATGTAGATTTTGAACTCATAGCAGCTCGTAAAGATTGCAATGAATTATGGGCTGCATTTTCCAAAACTCCTACGCCCAACAGTGAAAGTTTACAACAAATGTCGGCCGATCTCATAGAATTCCGACGACGTTGCTCTTCATACCCAAGACCTCGATCTTTAGCGCGTATGAGCGAACGAGAGTGCGCACGTCTGGCAGCATTGCCTGTAAAAGAATATTTCCCTACCCGCATCGAACAAGCCACATATCAATTGTCGAAAAAAGTCTACGAGTTGAATTGTCTCGAATCGAAACAACCACCCAATTCGGGTGTAATTCCTCCACGAAGACTCGTCACGGCGTCCATAGTTCCAACGAAACCTGATTATACTAATGTTGACAATTCACGACGTGTGCCAGTCTTTAATCGTCGTAATGACACCGCATTTATAGCAGATTCTCCAAGTGTTGTCCCGGTACGAGGTGTTTCTTCAGCCGCAGTGCCGACGTCTGTTCCTGTTGCAATGAAAAGTACATCTCATAAGAATACGAATCACGCACACCGTGAAACAACCACAACCCTAGCACCAATCAGTGAAGTGCAGAATATCGAAATCATTGGAGCTCTAGTATCAGAAATTTGTGACCAAATCAACCGTACTAAAGGATTTTGGTCAGCCTTACCTAACAATGTGTGCACAAACAAGAATGTCGTCGGCAGTCAAAATCTAAAACAATTGCAAGCCCCGCCTAATTGCACCGGATTTCCTCCCCATATCTTAAGGTAAATATTCATTGTCACGATTGAACTCAATTTTCAATTTCACTTTGATTTTGACATCTCACTAAACAATGACTCACACTTTTTCATCTTAATTCTAATCCTTATCAGCGACTCAATCACAAACGATCGCTATTTCAAAGGGTCTGATCGTGCCAGTGTCAACGATGCGCGATACAATGGAGTGATAACGCAACAAATCACCACACTCAAATCTGTCGTGTCCAAAATCAACAAAGCTATAGGCGGTCATGAAGTTGATTGGGCGGAGCCAGTTGCCATAACCATGACCACAACGACAACAACAACAACTGCAATACCAAATGTTCCTCCATCTGAGATTGATTCGCTTCCAACTACAACTACAAGTGATCCAGACAGAGAACCTGATAATGATCAGACAAATGAATGCCCACCGGGCTACGAGCCCATTCCTGATTCGAACATATCATCAGATGAAGATCTTAGTATCGAAACAGGATCTGGTAATGGACCCAACAATGATGATGAAGAAGGTGACGAAACTGGGGATGGAGACGATGAGGAATCCGAGAGTGGAACTGACGAAGATTCAGATAGTGAGGACTCTGGTATGCAGAACCAACCAAGTAGATCTCAGCTTTCATGTAGACCTATTGAACTTGCGTCAACCACTACTAGTACAGCAAAACCTGACGACTCAAGCACTACTAACAGTTTCAAAGATATCGAAGAAACAGGTACAACCATATCGGGCAATTACATTGAAGGCCTAGAACAACCGTACATTCAGTCATATGCGTCAGACCGCATTCATCGGAAAAATGAGGTTGCTATCATATTAGGAGACCCAGATAGTTCATCTGGTCAGACACATTTTGCGCCTGCTTGCTTGTCGACATACGCTATCATTTGGTTGGGCAGCTGCGTGATACGACAATTTGCTTATGATCAGCCAATTCAATTCCATTAGCCATTGTTGTCAACTTATACACAGAGTTGATGCCACACACACAGGAGTTGCCTGCATTACCAAAGATTCCTAACGACGTGCACGAGTTAATTTGCCAAAATACGCTACAACTCATTCTTGGTTGTAGATATATTGTAAAACTTCTATTTATTAAACGTTTATCTTTATTCATGGTTCTCATACAAAAGAACGTTTATCTGTTTATTCGAATGATTTCATCAGCAGTAATGTCTGTGTGTGTGCATTTTCAAAAATTACACAAACTGAAATGTATGTTGAGCCTATCTTGTTATGGACGCATGCGTTTTTCTCTCTTCTCTTATCTTAAATATCAAAAACAATGGAACCACTTGTAACCAAGAGTTGAGATAAACGAGATCAATCAGCGGACAATCATTGTCGAGTACATCATTCTTGTAAATAATGTCTACAGTGTGGCAAGAGAGATCCAGTTCATATTTCAAAGTGAGGAATTTTTTCAAGTCCAATATGATCACAGAGCCAGGGCACTTGAGGTGAATGCATGGCACCTCATTTTTGTTGGCAGGTTTTTTGTCGCCGTCATCGCCGGAAACAATGCCGTCGTCTTCCTTGGCACTCCTGGAGAAATCGTCCTCGTTTACACCGTTGGGATCCCAATGGGGCTTATATACAAGTCTGAGATAAACAGTGTCGTGCGGACCATAAACGGGCTTACCGATATTGATGTCGCCACGTTCCTCGCTGGTCAAAGCTTCGGCCGCTTCACGGTGGCACCGTTTTGAATAATATTTTCGTCGGCGCACCATTTCGTGACGATAAAGTTTTGGTACAAGCTTATAAACAATATCTTGCAGAGTGGGGTCACTTCGGATGTCATCAAAAGGACGAGCGCCTGACACTGGCTCTTTGCAGCTGGGACATGATTTGTCATGTTCAAGGTGCCCCAACAGGCAAGAGCGACAAAACGAGTGCAAACACTCGGCTATAGTGGTAGCGTCGATCAGGTAACCGTTGCATAGTTTACATTTTATAAAATCGTTGATCTGATTTAGATTGACCGTGTACCAACCAAACGGCAGTGGCACATCATTTTTGTGCCTATCCTTCACTATTTCCTTGTTCATCTGTGACAGCTTGTGTATGGCTAGTGTTAAGATGCTAATAAAATGATACTGCTTAATGGAAATGAAACCAATCCTAGTATCCTGGCATGTGATTGGGCTCTATAACCATGCCTTACAATTAAATGAATTGAGGATTAAGAATTGATGTGCACACAGCAAACAAACGGCAACCAAGTGAAAGGGGATGTCTTTCACCGCTAGGGGGCGTTGTTGTATTTTCTCCGTGCGTCAACCTGAACATAATTGTTAGAGGCAACGCGGCGTCACCTCTAAAGGAAATACCACACGTCAGTTTTAGGCTGGTCTATTCGTCATCGTATCATAACTGTTAACGAAACACTGAGCAGTAAGAAATACGAGATCATTGAATTAAATTCAACAAAGCTATCCATTGACGCCGAATCAAAATGAGTATTCAATGGACATTGGTTGCCGGCATTCTTTACGTCGAAATAGCAGTGGTGACATTATTGTTACTGCCATTCTTACGACCAAGAACATGGCAGAAATTCTTCAAATCTCGCTTCCTTTCCAGTATTGAAAATCAGGCGAATCTGTACTTTATGGTATTTATCGTCATATTGGTACTGCTCTTTCTGGACTCAATGCGAGAGATGCGTAAATATTCTGGGGATCTTGACTCTGACCATCATTCATCGCGACATGTTGATGCCGAGCTTCAGCACTCCATGAAACTCTTCCGTGCTCAGAGGAATTTCTATATCGCCGGATTTGCCTTGTTTCTCTTTCTTGTCATACGAAGATTGGTCACACTCATCACAGCGTTAGCTCAGCTAGATTTGCAAGCCGAAGCATCGATGAAAATGGCTAAAGGAGCTGCCGATGCAGCTAAATCTCTAATGGATGATAAATCGGTCGGTGATGTTAAGTCAAAATCTGCCTCAGACGATGAGTCGCAAAAGAAAATCAAGAAGCTTACCGATGAATTGAAGTGCCTCAAGGAAGAGTTGACCAAGACTAAACGAGACAACGAGGCAATCGCACAGCAAGCGAAGAACATTACCACCGAATACGATCGACTCCTTCAAGAATGTTCAAAACAGCAAAAATCCGAGTCACGCAAATTGCTTGGGGAAACTAAAAAGGACGCCTGAGATGCTCATTCTTCTAATGCACGATTTGAGTCTCATGTTCTTATTTTGAGGCATGTTCCTCATTTGCTGGCGCGTGCTCGAGTGAGCTGAGTGAAATAACCCGATGGCCCTCTATAAGATATTGGTAAGAAGTCCCGGTAAATAAAAAATTTTATTGTCGAACACCCTTATATTTACATGGCGGTCAAGTTATCAGGATGAGGTATTTTATCATCGCTTAGACGTTCCTGGAATCATTCCGGCTGCCTTCGCAGCCTGGGCCGCTTTGACCCGACTTAGTTCGTGCGCAACGTAAGGGTTAGCGGCAGCATCTTTCTCTAGAGCCGCCAAAGCTGCTGCCTCAATCTTGGCCATTTCGGCTTCATACTTTTTACCTTCAATTGCTTGCTCGGCGTTTTTTTGATGCAATTGACTGAGCTTCTTGTGAACATTTGCCTTGTGTTTAGTTCCTCGTTCGTGGAAGTCAATACTCTATGTGGTTGAAATACAATCATGAGATCAATGTCGGGATTCAGTCGAGAATGTTGAAATACATATCAAATTCAAAAAGATGGCTTACCGCTTTGTTGTCTGCAAACCAGCAGCTGCAAAATTCACAGTAACGTTTCTGATTTGACTGCCAACGTTCGGACATAGTCGCTTCGATATGTGACTTCCTAAAATCTGATTGGTCAAATGGACTTTTTGATAAACATCGACGGACCCTGACACGGGCCGGTTCTTTATCGTCTTGAATACTCCGATGCTCTGAATCTGCAGTTACTGCATTCATTAGGCCTCTTGCTACGCTTGTGTGTTCGCTCACCTTCGCCTATGTATTTGATATGATTATTGGTTGTCTTCGAATTGGAAATTTGTTTGGTCACTTAATATGGGTGATCTTATAATATAAATAAGTGCTTAAATCACAGTAGTTTGATTTCACAACGCACGAGGTTCGCCTCTCGAAATGCGCCGTCGCTGCAATTCGCACACCAGCTGATGATGCGAGTGCATGTGACTGACAAAATTAATGCCGCCTGAGGCAGACTCAAGTCGCCCTTACAAGTTCGGGTTAGTGTTTAAGTCGCTCTTAACGACTCTCTCTTCAAGTGTTGTCGTCCTCGACAACCGATCAAACTCTTCTGCGCCATTCGTATGACTCGTCACGCGTTGGAAGGCGCGAGTACGATGCTTGGTAGTCGGTGTTTTGTCTGGCTCTGCGAAACGCTGACGCTGCGAGTCGCAAGGAAAATCGCAAAAATTTGGAAATACAACTCAGACAAGGTGTTAGCAACGATAGTGCAAGCAAGATCACTAGCATCACTAGGATCATGACGATTGTGTCACCCACTCGTTTGACGGTCTCGATTTGCCTCTATCCAGTCGCCAATTTTCGATGTTATTGACGACTCAGCTTTCTTGAGCTCGTTCAAAAAGTCTTTTGGCACCGATTTCAGCGTTGGCATGCTGTCGAGCAAGCGCGCTGTCGCCGTCGTTTCGCTAGTGTTGAGCGAGACCAGATGTGCTTTGTACCTTAGTATCTTCACCAAGATCGTCTTGCTTAGCGCATAGTCGTACTAGGTTTCTTGTGATACGTCATACGACGAGTGTCGGTATAAAAACTCGTTGTCGTCCGTAAAAGCGATCGCAAGTGGCAGCCTAAACGGGTATGGTGGGCAAGGGGTGAAGCTGCCGTCTATCTGAATTGAGCGTGTGGAGCAATAAATGTAGTTGCCACGAGAAGTATGCTTGAACCGGAAAGCTCTTAGCTGACGGCAACGACGACGAACAGCTGTCTCTCTAGAATAACTGAACGTCCGAATCGCGCTTTGTCGCACATGCTTGCCCGACGACATGCTCGCCCTCGTCGAAATCGTCGTTTAGCGTGCGCAGGCAGCTAGCTGACGTGTTAAAATCACGTACTGTGGCCCAATGTAGGTTGATAAACAGTTCTGCACATCGCTGTGATTGTAAAAAGTGAAAGGATCAGCGCGATAGACATGGCTCGAGGCATCGCTGTGGTATGCCTGAATGTGCAGATGATCCCCTGCAATTACTTTGCTCTCGAGTCCTATGGCGTGTTCGCCCAGCTTGCGTATGTCATTGATCGTAACATTCAACAGCTTGCCTGCAAATTTGAAGTTAATTTTATCTGGCCAATTTGCGGCTATCTCGCGTAGGCTCATCTCATGTGACATGAAGTGATGTCACAGCCAGTTGTACCAAGCAGGCGTTGACCGTGTTAGCAAATTGTAGACGTTCCTCGTAGTGTTTAGCTACCGTTGCTATGGCTTCGAGCCTTTTGCAGTAGTCTCGTCCTATTTAACGCTTCTGACACGACGTTAACTGCGTCAGTGAGCGCTGTGGTTTGGTTGGCGATTATTTTAGCCTTTTGCTGCGCTTCGATATTGGTGACGATTGTGTGCGCGACCGTACCGCTATTGATAACAACTGAAACCGCAGCTGGCCAGTTGCAATCGCTTTCCACCAAAGACAGTGTCGCTAAGATCAGTGAAGTTGCTGAACTTGTCGCTGTTGGACGTGTTATGACCGCCGTCGCGCGTTTCATCTGCGACGCGTGCACTTTCAATTCACGCCTGCCGTCTTTTACTAAAGGGTGGCTCAAATAAGCGTACTTTGCTTTTGCCCGTCTGTCTGACGAACGCGCAAGCACACAGATTGCTTGCGCGCAAGGCTTACATACGCTCATACGCACTGTGAACAGAGCACGCTTGTTGCCGCAATGAGCTTGCACAACTGCTCATCTCTCACTTTTTTTATTTTTATTTTTTGATTTCTTCTCTTTATTTTATTGATTTGATTGATTGAGATTCTATTATATTATTTATAAAAAATTTATTATTATTTAGATTATTATTGCACACTGCCACTATTTATATATCAAAATATTCATCTCGGGACAAACAAAATCTGTTCACATTTGTGAACAACCGCTCACAAGCGCTTGTCAGCTGTGTGTGAGAGACACACGCACACAAAATTTGACGAACGCGCGAGTACGCTTATTTGAGCCACCCTTTATGTATGTGTCGCCGTGTGCGTGTCTTACAACTTCAAAAGGGTCGGCGTATCTGTCTTTCAGTTTCTTTTGTGGTCCACGCACTTCCTCTTCTAATCTCAAAACTTTGTCGCCTGGTTGAAACAGCTGAGCTGCTTTTCGGTTCTGATCGTACCTCTGCTTGCCGCGCAGGTGGTTTGAGTGAGTTTTCGGCGGCCTTAAGTGTCCATTGTGCCACTTTTCTTTTGAGCGTCCCGGCGTAGTCGAAAGTGTTAGACAAGTCTAGCCTAGATGGCTCTGCAACGCCTGGTAGAACAGGTTCCCTGCCGTGTACAAGCTCGTTTGGCGATGCCTTGAGGTCACTATGCCAAGACGTATTCATGGCAAAGAGTGCAAATTGCAGCAGCTCATCCCAATGAGTTCTGTCGTTCACGTCCGTGCCAAGTGACAATTTTTCCACCAGCGACTGTTTGACTCTTTCTACAATCGCATTGCCATTGTGGTGATAGGCCGATGCAAATGCATGCTCGCACTTCAGCAGGTTGGTGATCTTTCAAATCAACACCGAGCGAAATTCTAAAGCATTGTCTGTCAAGATCACACGCGGCGCGCCGTGTCTTGCCAATACCTGTTCGACAATGAACCTACTGACTGTTTCCGTTTTGCGGCCTACTGTTGCTCGGGCGGGTGTACTACTATATAAGGTCCGGTCCAAATCGAATTATAATTATATTTTCCTTGACCCTCTCGAGGAGACAAGCACGATGGCACCCGAATTTTCTGCCGGAGTCACCTATTTCCGGTAAAACCGGAAATAGCCTATATCTCAGGTCCCCTAGAGTTGA
>JAIFTH010000948.1:0-12920 GCA_019968535.1 Fragariocoptes setiger | reverse complement strand
AACTGAGTTTTATATTGAGAAAATATGCAGCAAACAGACTCCGAGTCATCGAGACTCCTCAAACTCATGACAAACAAACAAACAGGCAGACAGACAGACAGACGGACGGATTCGAGTGAGACTTGAAGAGAAGTAGCTGAGCTCACAGAAATTAAGGCAGCAATTGTGAAAGCGAGAATGAGAAGCCTTGAGCTTGTCCTCTTGAGCTGCTGCTGCTGCAGTGCGTCATGCAGCAAGCTACGCGGCAGCTATTGAGGCCCAAAGTTGACGCTCAAAGTTAAATGCTGTAAAGTAGTAACGCGACGCCAACGCAATCGACCACAAGTGATGCAAATGTGACGAATATATACAAAAGCAATGTACACAGCAGCATTGTTGCTTGCCTCACTCGTGTATCTTTGCGTATACTATTCAACCCTATCGTCTTACTCTCTTGTGTTATGCAGTCTTCGTACGTCACTGTGTGTATGCGTCTATTCGTACGAGTTCACTAAACGGTATGCATTAGCTCGACAATTAGCCATTGATGTGAATATTCAACGATCAGTTTTGCTTGTTTGTTTTTCCTGATGTATTTTCAATTCTCGAATGACAATCAGAATGCTTCTATTCGAGCAGTATTGAAAGATTGGGACATCACCAATAAAAAAAATTGATCATTGCTTGAACAATCGACACAAATTGTCCACATCGCGTCATTGTTGTTATTCTTCTTCATATTAAAAGAATCTCAAACATACATCATGGTGCTATCAAGTGTTGCAAATCGTGAGAGTCCGTCGTCAGGTACTTCAGCGAGCTCGCGACGCAAATCAAGCTCTACGTCTGCCGTTAATTTAGAATCACTCGAGTCGAAACTTGGCTCGGGCTCAATCAGAGGTCACTCACACCAAACGCGCTCAGTTCGTGCCCTCACCACATCAACGACTCCAGTGTCAGGACCGCCAATCGACAGTAGTGCCTCACTCTCACTGTCATCATCACAATCACAATCAACATCATCACAGTATTCAATTGATTCAACAGTGACTTCGTCGTCCACCTCTTCGTCATCATCATTGACTTCTCTCAACAACAAATCTTCAGTGAAAAGTTATCAGCAAGAGCACAAACAAGAAACAAAAGATAACTGCACAAAGTTGATGTTTCCGACAGGCACACCACCAATTAATCGTACGCGAATATTAAGCCCGACGACGACGACGACGACGACCACAGCGTCCAATTTGACATGTCGTGCTCTGACACGATTATCCAGTCGTCGGTCGCGCTTTGGTACAGAACGTTCGTCTACTAGTGCGGGCCAAGCGCACGCCCTCAAAGCGGGCCATCATGCCGGCAGCACAGAGTCGCAACTATTCGCTCTGGCCGATGCTGATCACAAAATGAAAATACAATTCCAGATAACGACGATTCCGGGTGGCCACGAGGAAATGCCAGTCACTCCCACAATCGCCGCCGCCAGTTCCGGTGACTCTTCCGCGACACGGCAATCCCCGATGCTTGGGGCGCGCCGCGTGACGGCCACTTTTGCCACATCGCCATTGCAAATGACCACGACGACGGCAACAACATCTGACAAGCCAACAACAACTGCAAAAGGTGCCAAAGAGACGAGAGATGCGTCTCACCGTTCCTTGTCAGAAACTTCGACCGTCACAACACTAGCATCGTCCGGATCGACGTCTTCATCTTCGTCCTCGTCGTCGTGTGCCTCCGACTCATTAATTTGCTCCGAGGTCTCACAAATGTCCGAGCACGTTCCATTACACACTCATCATCATGATCAGCCAGTGCTACCGATATTGCGACCCGCGCAAAGTATTAATACATCGTCAGCGCCCGCTCAGCCGCACACTAACGAACCCGAGCTCATTTATTACAAGCGCGACGGTCAACGTTTTGGACACGAGTTCACGCTCAAGCTGTCGGTAGATCGCAACTACAGGTGTATGTTAAAAATACGTCCCGTGTGTCCGTTAGTCAGTATCTCAATTCAAGGTCATCATGTGAAATTTCACGATTGCTCGAGCGGTTTCGGTTCAACACAAACGCTTACATCTATCGGTGGTGGCTCAGACGATGCTAACATAACTAGCAGCAGTGGCAACAACAACAACAACAATGCGACCACCACCAGTTGGCCATCGGCTTCAACACGTGCCTCACCGATGGCGCAACGTGCCCAACGAGCCACCAGTCAAACCATACAAAATTCGATCGCGCGACATTACATGCTGACCAAACATTTTTCGTTGCAATCGAACAGCCTGTTGAACAATAGCAACAATCGTCTTATTTACGTGTTTGATTGGTCTGCGTCTCGCTTCGAAGTGAACAAAAACAAAGCTCGCACAGAGATTCACATGACACTCAAGTTCGCGAACGGTCATCAAGTAGTGCTACCATTGCAAGTGAAATTCTACTACTCTGACTGCCGGCAGCATCTCAATTGGGGTATGTTCATTCGATAGCAACTTCATCCGACCTTTCTATTATCTTGTCCATGAAACTTTCTCTAATTTCAAAACTACTTTCAATTTTTGTGCCCATCTTGTATCCATCAACCCCATTTTTCACAGGTAGTCGGTTACATTTTATCGATTATGATTGTGCAATCAAAAAACACGGAAATATCAGCGTCAACAAGGTCCAGTTCTATTGATTAGCCAGCTACCAAGACACTTTGTTCGTGCGCCAATCCAGGTCAGTGTGATCATCTAGTTCGGCACGCTTTTGAATTGCGCGCTTGATTTAACGGCCGTCGAAGTCGGCCACCTGATTCGCGCTAAGTCAGAGACTCTGACTGTCAGAGAATCAGACAGATGAATTTTTTATTTCCGTTCATTCACTCAACACGACGACGTTAGTCGGCGCGCCGGTTGTCAGTTGTATCGCACGCACTCA
This sequence comes from Fragariocoptes setiger, assembly GCA_019968535.1. Lineage (NCBI taxonomy): Eukaryota > Metazoa > Arthropoda > Arachnida > Trombidiformes > Phytoptidae > Fragariocoptes > Fragariocoptes setiger. The sequence goes on along the minus strand of JAIFTH010000948.1, from coordinate 10,013 downwards.
TACACGACATCTTTATTTTCTTTTTAAACTTGCGCACCATATCATCACAAAAACCATCACAATTGCACATCCGTATAATTTATAGACTGCACATCATGGACCCCGTAACTTCACTCATCAACTCGGTTATACCGCCAGCATACACGGACCGGGCCGAGGAACACGCCGAACGCTTGTTGACCAAAACAAGATCCGTGTTGCCAACGATAGGTCGACTCTTTTTAGTCAGCACATTCATTGAAGATGGTGTCCGTATGTGGAGCCAATGGGCCGATCAGCGTGATTATATCGCCTACCATTGGAATTTGCCCGTCTTCCTTGGAACCCTATTCGTTATCTACAATCTTCTCGCTCAACTATCAGCGTCAGGAATGGTGCTTGTTCGTTTTCGTGTTCGCGTTGCTTGCGCCATATTATTGTCCGTTGTCGTGATTCAGGTAATCAGTAAGCCAAAATAGAGATAGCAAACAACTTCAGCACACCTTGCATATCATCATCATTATCATTCGCTAACCTTGTTCTCTCCACTCTTGTGCAATTATTTCACCGAAACAGACACTTTCATATAGTGTTCTCTGGACGCCAAACTTCTTCTTCCGTAACATAAGCCTTTGCGGTGCTCTTGCCCTCTTGTTGGCCGAAACGTTTGAAGGCGCTCGTCGAAATTTGTTCGCGGGCGTACCCACACTTGAGAATCGTAAACCACAAAATTACATTCAGCTCATCGGACGCACATTTCTGGTCGGCATGTTTTTAACCATTCAACGATGGGAGTTTTCATTCTTTTATGTCATAGAAACGTTATTTGCTTGCCTTCTTATGTTTCTGGTCACTATCGGCTACAGAACTCGCGCTTCAGCTCTCGCACTTTCCATTTATTTGCTTATAATGAACTTTTGGATCAACGCATTCTGGAGACTCGATGCTCGCGACCATTACAGAGACTTATACAAATACGACTTCTTCCAGACCCTATCCATCGTTGGCGGCCTTATCATGCTCATATGCCTCGGCCCTGGAGCCGTTTCCATCGACGACAGGAGAAAATGGTGATAAACGAATTGATCAAACTCTCAACAGCAACATTGATAACAACAACCAACATCAACAACAATTGATAGAGACAGAAAGAAGAAAAGAGAAAGAAAGTTTCAAAGCGGTTTTATCTTCCTTATTCTTATTATAATAATTCATATTATATTTAATATTACTGTAAATCTTAATTTGAGCATCCTTCCGGGATGTCCAGCAATGCATGTGTTGATGCGTGTTAACGTTCGTGTACATATGCGTTCTCGACCACCTAATTACATCTCCTTGTTGTTGTTGATGTCGCCCACGTACTACACTACACGTAGCCATAACGCACCTCGCGAGCTAATCTATTGATCTTCTCCCAGCTTGTACACGAAGGCGTCTTGATCTGTTTAGCCTCCTCAAGGCGCTTTTCACTATTCATAAATGAATAAATAGCTCTATGTATCATAAGATCTCTATGATTGCGTTCGCGCATACAATTTTCTGCTAATTGTTGAGTATACTCGTCTAGGACTTGTGACTCGATTCGTTTCAATGCTGTACCTCTGTAATCCCGTACAAATGATTCTTTTACAAAATATCTAATCTGATATGGTTGCAGCTCGCGCTCGTACGCATAGACATCTGTCCGGTATAAAGAAAACGGTGGATCTGGCGTGGTCCAATATGACAACAATGCTAGGGTCATTATCAACATCAATGGCGCCAACTGCACGAAAAAATTAGAAGGAACGTTCTGGCCATTCTGATGCTCATGGGAACTGGCGCCCCGGCTATGAAAGGTTCTTCTTCGGAATCGACCGTCGAATTGGTCGCTGCGGGTAAAAACTGTGCCTGATGGAAACGCGCCACCGAAGAACATGTTGAAAACTTCTTCGGCAGATATATCACTATCGAAATCATGACGACGATTGTGTGCGTGACCATGATGATCTCCGTTGCTTTGTATCTGACTGTCACCATATAAATCATATTTGCGACGTTTTTGAGGATCACTTAGAGTGGCATATGCATTTCCCACAGACTTGAACGCTTCAGCGGCGCCTGGTTCTGAATTCTTGTCAGGATGTAACAATAGCGCCAAGCGCCTGTATTGCTTCTTGAGTTCTTGCTCACTGAAATCCTTAGAAATCTGTAGGATTTCATAGTAGTCTTTGCACCGGCGTATACGTGCAATAGCACCTTTGTGGTCGTCGGAGGTGGCCATGGACGATTGGAGGCCACAAGAAGCTTGGCTCACTAAGATTATCCTGGCCCAACTTGCGTCGACAATTTCACTATAGATCTAATAATATTGTAGGAAATGCACAATAATCGCACCGATGGATGCTATGAACGTGGTCTAACAGGGATCGAAACACCGAGTTGTTTTTCGGACAGATTTGCTTACAATCGATAAATTATGTTGAGCTCAATCAGTTGTTTTGCTTGTGTGATTCGTGCGCCAAATTTGAACGCGCAGCTAACGTGAATCGCTCTTGTTATGTTGATCGGATAAAAAGAGTCAGAGCTGTGTTTTTACATTGCCATTGAAAGAGGACTATTTTCAACTGCAAAGTATGAAAGATTCTTGGCAAGCGCTTCACACCAGTAATTTACCTAGATGATTGCAAACGCGAGTGTTTCCTTTAGAGCTTTTGATCTACAACTACTTTAGTTAAACTAAGTCTTCTAAGAATAATAGGCCGACATGGACGACATACATTCGCCATGGCCTCCGGCAGACAACGACGATCCAAATGACGACGTAGAGCCAATCTTCTGCGTGAAAACACGTGAACTCAATTCGGGAAAAAAATTCTTCATCAATTTCACTTGCAACAATTCGTTACCAGGCCCTTCCATCGATTGGGACGAACTGCAGCTTAAACGAGTTATAGAGAGTGAATCTAGCCAACTTGATGAATACCTCATACCGATGATTTCTACACCTCTTTACAATACATGCGACAACAAAGGTGATGAGGACCATTTCGTCACTGATCTGCTCGTGAATCGTGATTTTGTTAACAAGCGTGTCCTCACCAGTCCAACCCACAAATCTTACATGATAGTGTCTGGCATCGCCTTAGTTCAGTCTAAATTCAACGATCCTGAATGTAAAAGCATTCGTGCAAAGATGCCGACCGACAAACAACTCAAGCTCGACATCAAAAATTTGACTGTGCTCAAATACAAAAAGACACAGCTAGGTATTATTGACCTAACACTCAAACCAAAAACTTAACAAGGTCTTCATTTGAACACCCACTTTCTCTTGGATTCCTCGATACGCTTCTCGATGAGATCTCTGTACTCAGTGTTGTCACTTTCCCAAGGTCTAGGTCCTCGTATATTCTTCCAATTATCAATATCAATTTTACTACGCATCTCTTCGTATTCCTCTTCAAGGGTCTTTTGTTCGGGTTGATTCAATAGTTTTGTTAACTCCTTACTCTTGATCATGGTCTTTTTTCGATCCATCGTTTCATAACGGATTTGAGACCAATACTGTATTACGAACGAGCCCCCTACAACCAGCACTAAAATCGGGGCGCCATATTGCAAGTGTGGATTGGTTTTCAGTTTAAGTATCCTCAAGATGATTTTGTCCATAGAGCCACTAGACGATATCGCTGGTACTGATGATTGAGTTGATGTTTTATCCAGCTCAAACCTGTTTCAGTTTACACTAAATTTCCAGCTGATTTCAATAACAAACAAGCATGGTTCTTCAGCAGCACATTGTGCTTAGAATGTTTGTCACATGTGCTTGCTGAACGAAAGCCAGTATGTGTCCGCTTTCGCTTTTTTAGACGCAGCCGCTCATCTTATAAATACGATGCAAGAATCAGATTTCGTTTCGAACACAGCTCTCCGACTAGTAGGCCACGCTATAAAACCTTTCAAGAAGACTTTGCAGAAACAGCCCATCGGGAATATCACGCGCGAACATCGAGCAAATGCTGCTAACAAACAATCGTCAACCTACCTCAGCAACAACTACACGAGAGGAGTGAAATTTTCTCACGATGGGCTTCAATTAATGGTCAATGCTCACGACAACACGATTAGAATATTTGACTGTCCCATAGATGTAAGTAATGTGCTAGAGGACATTCCAACAAAATGTGAAATTCATGAAGGATCGATCATTTACGATTTCGATTGGATGCCAACACTGACAACACCAACGTATGATCCTGAAGCAAAATACATTGCCACAACTAGCCAACATAGCCCTATACATCTATGGAACACATCCACCAGTGCTTTAGAGGCTATATATCAAGTTCGAGATCACTGTGATGAGTTGCTACCGGCTCATTCAATCATTTTTGGAGGCTTTTTGAACCAAAAATTGATTGCAGGTCTCGAACGAGGAGTCATGTTATTTGATATTGAACGACCTGACAAATTGCAAAGACAAGCTCAATTAAACAAAGAGAGTCAGAACGGAATCATATCATGTTTTTGCACCAACCCTATCGATCACAATGTTCTGTTCGCTGGCTCATACGCTCGGCAGATAGGGCTCTATGATCTTCGACAGGCACTCGTACCACAATTGATTATAGCGGGTCAGAAAGGTGGCTTGACACACTTGAAAATGAAATCAGATGGCCAGTTACTATTCAGTGGAGGCCGCAAGGACGCTGAAATCTTGTGCTGGGACGTAAGAAGTTTGGGCCGTGTAGTGGATGTTCTCAAGAGGCAATCTTTCACCAACCAGAAGATGTATTTTGACTTAAGCTCTAACGACATGTTGCTGGCATCAGGAGACACTGAAGGCTTCATATCGGTTTGGGAAATTAGCGGAGATTTATTGACGCAAGAGACGCCGCCCGATTCTAAGCTAATCTTGAGGTTTGCAGCACACAACGACTGCGTCAATGGGGTCTCATTTCATCCATGTTTACCTCTACTGGCCTCTGTCAGTGGACAGCGTCATTTGCCACAAATCAATGTGTCTTCAAGTGACGAATCTGAAAGTGATTCTAAATGCAGCGAGAAGCCTATGTTTATTGTGAAAAAATACGATTCAATTGATAATTCCTTGAAAGTTTGGAATTTCGCACCCCATTCAAAAGCTGACCTTGAACAATAAAGAATCAAATCGTTTCTATGGATTACCTCTAAGTTCAAGAAATATGACACTCTTGAAAATAGGTTCATCTCTCTTATGAACGTTTATTAGGTATTCATTACATTCACCATGTTATCATTGTCGAGATGTGAAGAAGTTCGTACTTGCTGCAGTTTCATCTATTGACACAGTTGTACACAAGCAAAGGCGCCAGATTGCTGATTGCGTTCAACAAAGACTCGATGATGAGTGTGAGTGATAGTTAGGTGGAGATTTAGACTCTGCCTTGTTGATTGAACAAAGTATTTGTGGCCGGATATGCTCCGTTTTGTAGACCCATTGCGGAGTTTCAGAAAGCTCCAGGCTGGTTAGCCAATGAGTTTTGTTGCCCGTAAGCACCATTCGCATTTTGGCCGAAAGGTAATTGGAGTGGTTGTTGCGAGAATAGTCCATTCGGGCGATTCAAAGCGCTTCCAAATAATGGTTGGCGATTAGCACCACCGCTCAACAATTGGCTGAGGAATTCGCATGCATGACTGCCACCCATGAGGCACAACACAACCAAAAAGAGGGCAGAGATATATAACTTTAGGCTTGACATTTCGAGTGAATTGATGTTTTACTTGATATCAGTGGGCGAATTCAAACTTTATAAAGGGTTGCTTGTTTATGGATTGCTAATGGTTTCCAACAATTGTTCATGTCAACTCTGAAATGTAGACTGATGCTAACTATGATAAAGCGCGCCATTATATATGTTTTCTGCATTATATATTTTGTATTCACTTTGTGGCATTAAATATGCTATTGAATATCGGTATCGATAAATATTTACCTTTTCAGACGAGACCTTCGAATATGGTCTAATGAATTATTCATTCATTAAGCATTGTGACACTGATAGAGATCGCGCATGGAATTGCGGATATGTTGATATTAGAGTTCACTATTAGTGATTATATCGCCTCAATTTACATAGGTGATACATTGCTGTTGCTGGTTAGTTTTTGCATGTTTTCAAAGCAGTTGACTTTGTGACCAATAACTTAGCAAAAATAACAAAAAGAGTCTTGAATTCAGAAATGATCGAATTTTGAATAGTGTTCGCAACTGTACGGAATACGAGGGCTAACGCACCAAAGTCCCACCCTCTATATATAGTCGGTTTATTACAATACTGATTTCAGTATAAACAAGAATAAACCGCACAGCTTGATAACTTCAGACTACTGGCTTAGTCGTCGACTTGCCAAAGAGATTTCCTCCTACGAGAGTTATTAACTAAGTATAACACAGAATTCATTTTTAGATGTTTTATTTCTGACAATTTTAATGCATTGTTTGATAAAGCAGTTAGATACACTCATAGGTATTTTTTCACTTGAACTCCTCAGAAGCCGCTCATTCCACCCATGTTATTCATCCCTGCAGGGTATCCTTGTTGCTGAGGGTACTGTCCTGACATTTGATTCGGATACTGACCTTGCATTCCTTGCTGTGGATATTGGCCTTGCATTCCTTGCTGTGGATATTGGCCTTGCATACCTTGTTGTGGGTATTGTCCAGGCAATCGATTATTGAGAGTATTGGGTACCAGGCCTCCGTTTAAGCCCCCGTTCAAACCATTCAGACCATTCAAACCATTCAGACCTCCAGGTTGATTTATGGCATTGGAAAGTGCATTCAACAAGTCTGGTCGCTGACTCAGCGTAGTTAGAAGTTGACTTGCGGATGGACTTATTTGTTGAGCTGGAAACAAAGAGAGGGAACATGCTTGAGATAAGGCTACAAAGGCCGCAATTAAAACTATTGAAGTAACGAATTGACGTTTCATTTTTGAACTTTTATATCTTGATATGACTTGAACGTGAACAAGATTGTGCGATCACTAAGCTAATAGTTTGACTAAGTATCAGGCAAGCAACAATCCCCATATATACGAGTCGGTCGCACTGATGCTTACACTTACGAGCTCGTCGGAATAATTAATTCGACCAAATTGTGACATCATTGACGCCGTCCTAAGATGTTCCCTTACATGTAAGGTGTATGTTCCAATCGTTTAGCAAATTGTTACACATCAACGTCATTGCACATGAATTCATCACATGTTTTATCTAATTTAGTTGATATTTATTCTTCGGGCAAAGATATATCATGAAAGAAATCGTAATAGGATTCAGTTGCTATCGATATTCGACGGTGTTCGAAATAAATTCGACAAATTCATAGCGCTCGGCCTAACTTTTTTGGCTATTAATAAGAGCTTAAAGAGACACTTCTATGATCTTCCATGGTCTGAATTATAATAAATGAGAATTCTTATCGTTCATGGTGTGATAAACTATTCAATGAGTATTAGATAGCTCTAGTGTGAATTTGGAGAAAGTTGTTGAAACAACACTGATTGGATTTAACACTTGGTAAAATATAGGTATGAACAACTGAGCACTGAATTTCAATGAAAGGTATTTATCAACTCTTGGCGTCGAGTTTATTGGTGTAAGAATTCAATCATTCAGGCTTATTGATTCCGTCCGATGTAATTAAAAGGAGCATTCAGTCGGTTTAAGTTGTGGAATCCATTCAACGTGTCAATGGATTTTGCTGGATAATTCTATACTGAATAGTCCATTCAGTTTGTCATGTTGTATGATTGACGATGAATCAGCGCTCTGGTTATGTTTTGTCTGATGGTTTAAAATATCCTCCCTAAAACTCTAAGCAATACCAAAAACGTTGATAATTTCGATGACAAATATAAAAAATCCAAATCCTATGAGAATCCAAGCAAAAGCTTGCAGTAACAGAGCATTAAGGGCTGAGATACCGCGTTCTGGGACAAGTGGCCGATCACAAGGCGAGTCCAACGAGAGGTAGCCGACTTTTGCACGCCTCAGGCGTTTTGTCAACGATATCAAGCACATGCCTGGAAATACAAACACGTTCACTGATGCCAGCGAACCGAGTAATTGAATGGTGATAGATATGTTGGGAGCGTACAATGCCAGCACTACCGTCAGTATGAACCAAATGGAGGTGATGATGACGCGACGCTTTGTTTCCGTCTCGGCGAATTTGTTGGGTGACATTTGACGAAATTCAGCGTACAACCCGTCAAGAGCACCACGTCCACAAAACAGCAACGGTGGATATGTTGTGATGATCTTGATAACAAGTGCAATGATTCCGATAACAACCACCGGATCGGTGCCGTCGTACAGCAATGTAATGTCGGGATTCACGTTGGAACCGAACGTCAGATAGCCGTAGGCGCCGACAACGTTGTACAGAAAGAATAGTATTACCAATCCTAGAATGGTTGCTTTCATAAAGTTTGCCATGTTTCGTTGTCGCAAACATGCATAGACAGGGATAATGACTTCATGCGTTTGATATGCGAAACACATGACAGGAATGACAGTGACTAAGCTGAGCCAATCGTCCGGCGACGTCTTGATAGGTCCTTTATCAATCATGGTGTTCTCGTCAAGAATGTAAAATTCATAAACAGTTAAAAAGGCAACGTACAACATGGCAAATATACCCAATGTGCTGGCGTACCGTAAACAATCGAGTCGTCGTGCGTAACACATGGGCAAAATAAACAACAAGGCCGTAATACCAATTATGAAACGCCGATCGAGGTACCAAGAGCCCTCGTGTTCGGGTAACAACGATTCAAATAATCGATCATACTGATCACCAATGATGACTAAGAATGTGATGTTTATACCAAAACAGGTCAACATTATTGAAGCTGCTGACAGTTGCTGTGCGCGCTTGCCACACATTGACATGAGTACGTCATGGTAGGTGTCGTCATTATTAAGATCGCTGCAGTAGATCAGGATGAACATTGTACTAGCCACAAACACCAACAGAACCTGTGTTTATATGTTTGAAAATGTTTCATCGGTTTTGTTGTCGATTAGTTGATGAATGAGTGAATGGTTATCTTTGAGTTTGTAAACATGAGCACACGCGCGCACACATCGACGAACGCTTAGCTCACCATTTGTATGATAGCTGCGGCCAAAACACCACCAACTTGGCCATAGGCATATGGATAATTGAGCATTCCGGCGCCTAGCGCGGCGTTGACCAGTAAGAACGATGCGACACCCCAATTGACACCTTGTAGGTGCTTCAACAGAGGCGTCTGTTCTGTTTGCCGACCACTAACTACGGTCCAATCGATGCAATTCACACTACTTGACATGTTGCTTTTTTGTTGTTGTTGTTGTAAACGGCGATGATAATATCCTACAGTGAGTTGAGTGATTGGTGCGTGCGTGCGTGCTAGAGTACGTACGTGCGACGCGACACTAGCCCAAATTGACAAGTTCTTGCCACGATAACTTGAACTAAAAGTTTGCCATCCGTGATGTGATTACTAGTGTGTTTGTTTGTTGAACACCATTACTTATTGTAGCCAACAGTAGCGACAACAGTAGAATTATCGGTGGCATGTACAACAATGTACATTTGACGATTCGCTAAGTGATTCGTTTTAGTGAGATGATCAACAGTTGAGAGTGTGCGTGTGTGTGTATGTGTGGCTAAATACACAAAGAAATCAATCAACACGCCCTGATGTTGTCATAGAAAAAGAAGTGTCGTTCGTTTGTTGGTCGTTGACAACTTTCGCCAAGCACTCTTAACGAAATAAAACAATACAACTAATCATATTGATAATAATAAAATGGTGTAAATGTGGTGGATGTTATAACGTAGGAACGCATGCGCACGCATCATTCTTCTGTGTAGACATCACATTCTGGACAATTTGTCATATTCCAGTACAATCTCGTTGGTCTTGATTCAAAGATTATCTTGATTTTTTCTTTCTCGTTCTCTCTCTCTCTCTCTCTCTCTCTCTCTCTCTCTCTCTCTCTCTCTCTCTCTC
>JAIFTH010000947.1:0-12927 GCA_019968535.1 Fragariocoptes setiger | reverse complement strand
TCCATTCAAACACACACCATCATCTGCTGACGCTTCTTTTATTTTTTTGCGAACTAAGTCTCTGACACTCTTTAGTGATATTTGAAGCGTTCAAAGTTGAGTCTCACCGGTGGTGAACACAGCTGTGTTTTGTTTTTCCGAATCCGGCGTGCAATTTGCACGCGGTCTTGTTAGAGCTTAAGCCGTTTTGTCGTTCTCCCAAAAAAGTACTGTTGTTTTCTTAAAAAACTGCTCACATCTGAGTTTGCGACCATAAGTTAGTAATAGGAAGACATGTGTTGATTTTTCTCACATGAGTCGCAATTTACTATGCCACACCATGCCGAGTAGGAGTAGATTTTTGATATTTTTCGCTCAAGAATTTATAAATTTTAGATGGGCCGAACTTACAGGGTTGGCTGAGTCACTTAATAGTCAATATCTCATCGCCGACGAGCCTGCCGACAAGCTTCTTGATCCGCACAATGGAGAGTTTCCATCTTCAAAAAAACCATTTTTTGTGGTTGAAACAAATCAACCAGATCGACTCATACAATCCGTAAAAAGAAGCGCATTGGCGAAAAGCCTGTTCGAGCTCTGGGCACAATCAACAATATCTCGCAAGCATCTATATGAAAAGATTATTTCATGCGAACAATTTTCACGACGCAACTCTATCGTGCCACCGGACAGCACTTTCAAGATCCAAATTCTAACGTTTGGTGTGAAGAAGCACCAATCAGAACAAGTAGAAATTATAGAATCTATGAACTTTTTGCATTCGTTCCAAGGTAAAATCAATCTCAAGAATCCCGACACAACACTATTTATGATCGAGTATTACGGTGATAATTCGAATGAATGTGATGGTGATAAACCAAAAGAACTGTATTTTGGTCGCTGGATAACAGATGGATGCAGATCAATAATAAAAGATTTCTCGCTGAAAAATCGCAAATTTATTGCCAACACTTCTATGGACCCAAGATTGAGTTTTGTGATGGCTAATGCATCTCGGATTAGACCGAACGATCTAGTGTACGACCCATACGTTGGCTCAGGTAGCCTACTTGTGTCCTCAGCATATTTAGGTGCTTTCGTTCTCGGATCTGACATAGACTTTCTTCTCCTACATGGTCGTTCGAAGCCAACTCGTCATGGTCAGATTAAACGAGCTTCGGACGAAAATATCCGCGCCAATTTGAAGCAATACGGGCTCGAGCCTCGATATTTGGACGCTGTAGTCGCCGATTCATCACGACAATTGGCATCCCAAAGTTCGATTTGACGCGATAATCACTGATCCGCCTCATGGTATTCGGGAATCGACGGAAAGAGTAGGCTCAGAAAAAGAGAATCGAACACCGCTGGAAATGTACGATAGTCATTATCCATCCAAAGTAGGTTACAAAATGGAAGACATCATACGGGATCTGTTGACGTTTGCTGGCAGGCATCTCAGACTAGGTGGATATCTCTTGTATTGGATGCCAAAACCTACTGAATTGTGTGATGATGACGCAGCCGTTGCTAAGCACCCGTGTCTTGTTTTAAAGTCCACCAGTGAACAAGTGCTGAATTTGAGGATGTCCAGAGTATTAATTGTGATGCAAAAAATCACTGAGAATGATGATGGCCCCAAAAATGAGTCGGAAGTTGATATACCAGAAGCTCTTAGAGCAAATATCAGGCACCAATATTTCAAACATATCCAGCCGGCTTAAACAGTTGAACATTGTGTTACGTATATATTTTTTCAGTTTGTCAGGAGGTTGATCTCATTAAAATATGATAACCTATGAACAATAGACCCCTCATTACAATGACTATATAACGAAATAGCGAGCGATTGCGACGGCTTGAATTCAAAAGGCCCAGTAATCTTGACCGACCCGGGTCCACCACTACGAGCGCTTTCTCTAAGGCTGTATCTGCTCCATCTAGCAGTGGTATATGGTCCCTCGTCTCGCTTCCTATATCAACGGCGACTGATTTGAGATGAGCCATTTTTGTGGCCAACCTCTCGGTTACTCATTTCGATCACATCAATGTCTCCCTGTCGATTACCTGAATTGGACATCTTTCAAGATTTAATCTGCGACCCTCACATTTTATTTTTAGAACTCAGCGATTTTGATCAGGATCCTTGTGCTCAATCAGAATTAAACTAAACAGCTGATCCAGTTGGCATCGGGTTCTGATCGCTGAAGTTGATAAAACGGCTGAAACTATTTGACTACTGAAATTTGTTTCGCCACCAAACAACAGTTGATAGAAACAGGAGTTTTATATCATTCTCTACTAACGCCATACTGATCTTGCAAATGCTTTGCACCCCAGCAAAGATTACTCGGTCATACACCGGCAACTTCATATTATTGACACACTTCAAGGAACACTAGATTTTCACGAACAGAGACACTAGATTTTCTTCGAGTCATTTATAAACATTAGTTACAGTCAGCCACACAGTCATAAGTCATTCACACAGCATATATAAACATTATAGAGCAAGAGTTGATTGTATCTCTTACAAGGTGTCCAATCAAGTATGGATTCAGAAAATAAACCCAGACTTCTCGAATCATCTATTCCCTATGTGGAGCCAGAAACTGAAAACCTGTGCCTTTTCCTAACCAAAGGACTTGATGATCACCGGGACAAAATCTTACTGGTACGTATCAGTACGTATGTGGCATTGTCTCTAGTAATCATAATTGAAGCTAATTTAAAATTCGTCAAAAGGTTGACGCTGCTTCGGGACGGAAATGGTCGGGGGCAAAAATCAAGTCAGTAGCGCTTAAATTAGCCTCATTATTGGTTGAGAAGTATCAAATTGGCAGAGGTCAAGTATGCACCATCTACTTGGAAGAATGCGATTTGGTGGCCATCTGTATTCTCGCCATTCTACTGACCAACGCTACGTTCAATTTCTTATCCACTAAAAGCACTGGGCGTAAGTTTATTGTAGGATTTTTAACCAACCATTATACTATTTTTTGATGATAAACAATTATTTGACTGACCATGTCGATATCTGAAATTCTCAAAGGTGAGCTTCGAGATACAACCAAGGCCATCAACTCCAAGATCCTGATCAGTAAAGAGTCAACTTTGAAAACTATTTCCGGTTCACTGGGAGACGAATGCGAAAATTTGATAGTTGTCGCTCTTGATTCTACGACTGATAAATATACTAACCCTAAAAACATCAGTTTGAAAAATATGATCATCGAAGAGTATAAGTCAACTCTATGCACGACTGAGAAGCCACAAAATTTACCAGACTGGAACGCTGTTCAAGTGGATGCAGATTTTGCGGTGATCCAATTCTCAAGTGGTACAACTGGCAAGCCGAAGCCAATACCACGAACTCATAAAAACTGCTGTCACTTAGTGGCATCGGTCGACCACGAAGAACTGATGGGCCTTAAACCGGGGGAGGTTTTGAGTGGTTTGTTAGCCTTTCCGTATCGACCCGGTATATGGGCACTGTTCGGTTGCCTAAAAAAAGGTAGCACTCTAGTTGTTTGGAATGACGCGACAAATATAGACTCGGCTCTTCAGACCATCGAGAAGTATGGAGTTACTATATTCTCGGTTCCTATTTGGTTTCTATCTAAGCTCAGCAATTTGAGCATAGAATCAATCAATAAGTATAATCTATCAATGTTGAAGCACGTTACAACTGCTGGAGCAAAGATTGTTAACAAGTCAGCAGCTGAGACAGTTGTTGAAAAATTCAACCTTGAAACACTCCGACAGTGTTTTGGAATGACAGAATCAGGATGGATTTTCCTCATCGAAAAAAGTTTAGCTAAAGGTAACTATTTGAGCGTTGGTCATGTATGTCCCGGCGTGGAGGTCAAAATAGTCGATCGTGAGACCCGTAAATTACTACCTCCCAATGTAGGGGGTGAGATAACTCTACGTGGACCTCAAACATTTCCTGGCTATCTCATTGGTTCCGACGGTCAACTTGACAAGTCTGACTTCGACTCTGACGGCTTCTTCTCAACCGGGGACCAAGCCTATTATGACAAAGAAGGTCTAGTCTACATCTCTGGGAGGTACAAAGAAATGATGACATTTCCGAGCCAAAGAAAGGCCTTTCCGTCTGAGATAGAGTCATTGATCTCAGAGCAACTAGCCGTCGAATCTGTATGTGCTGTCAAGGTAGGTCAAATAGAAGATACACCGTATGATAAAGTTAAAGCGTACATCACGGTAAAACCAGGAAAACAAATCAGTCAGCAAGAAATCCTTGATTATATTGCTAATGAGTCGAGTGGCATAGTTCTAGATGGAGGTGTAGAGATATTGGAATCATTCCCTCGCTTACCGAATGGAAAAGTAGATCGACAAACATTGAGCAAATACGCAGATGTGAAGAAAGGATAGGCTCTTTTTTCCTCGGGAAGAAAAAAAAATGGCTCGATATTGGTGTTCCGACAGAACGAGTTCTACCTTTTGGCATGAAAGACAACTTTTGGGAGATGGGTGACACTGGTCCCTGTGGTTCATGCAAAGAGTCTCACTTTGATAAAGTCCGTGGAAGAGATATTGCAGATGTAATCAAAGAAGTCATCAATAAGGAAGAAACACAATTCCTCAAAACTCTTAGACGTGGTAGAAAATTTTTCGACAAAGCCGCAAGTGCCTTGCAGGGAGACATTAAGGTCATACCTGGAGATACCGCTTGGACATTATACGATACATACGGTTTCCCTGTTGATTTGACTCGATTAATGGCTGAAGAAATCGGCTTGTCAGTTGATATGGAAGGTTATGAGATTGCCAAAAACAAAGCTAGAGGGAAATAAAATAATTGCTCTGCATGACTCTTAGTTTGCGAAAATTCTCTAGTCTTGAATTGTAACTTTTCGAGATCTCGAGTGTCTTCATTTCGAGACACTGTTATTGAGAGCTGATTCCTTTCGGTGTCATGGTTGACTCACCAACCCAGACAAATTGTGATGGGAGCAGTCTCATTTTGTCATGTGTGAACTTTACTACAGGACCAGTGTGGACTCTCACCCGTGAAATGTCGCACTCGTCTGCAAAAGATTGCCAATGACTATCGATTGTTCAAAAGCGATGTCCTCGAGATGTGATGTTCCCTTGTAAGTTGACGTTTCGTAAGTGTCCGGAAAAAACTAGCAATGTGAGCTGCTACCATAAACTGCAAATGCAGATTTGCGCCAAGCAAACGTCGATACACATTTCACAGGTCAATTGATGTGATAGGGATTTAGCCGCATTGAAAAATCTCAAGCTCAAATGAACTACTGATCGACATTGGATTAACAGTTTTAAGATTTATCTCATTTTCTCGGTTATAATTCGATAGCTCGATGGATATAGTGATAGATAATGATAATGACACCGGCCTCACGCGAGAATCCACCCAAATTTGTAATTTTGGACAGGGTACTTTGCTTCCTAATAATTACGATGAATCTATAGATGGTAATTCATGCAATGCTACGCCTGACAATGCTTCTAATAATGCACCAGACAACCACGGTGCATCCGACAAGACATCTAACACACTACCTTTAAATTGCAACACGTGTATGTCCCTCAATCCTTTGATTTACAAGAATATCATCCAATCACCTTATTTTAAAACTAACCTCTTCTCTTTGAAGACATATCATGATGTCATAGCAGAAATTAATAACACTGTACGCCATCTCGAATCTTGGGAACCAGGATCACGACGCGTGTCTGGCGGAGCATCTGGCGTTCGTGGCGTTGCTAGTTCGGGTATCGTATCGTCTGCATTCACTCTTTTGTTCAAGTTGTATACGTTGAAGCTTACTAGAAAGCAACTACTTGGAATATTGAACAATCGTGATTCGACCATTATACGAGGAATCGGTCTTTTGTATGTTCGATATACCCAGCCTCCTGCCGATTTGTGGGGGTGGTATTCCCCGTTTCTAGATTGTAAAGACAAAGTTACAGTTAGATCTAATGGTGACACCACAACCATTGGTAAGATGTGTCGTCGATTACTGACCAAAATCGAGTGGTATTCGACAATGTTTCCGCGTATTCCAATCCAAATACAACGTAGCATCGATGAAAAGTTGGAAAATTATGACAGGGAGCATATGCCATCACGAAGTCGCTCGCCACGTCCGAAATCTCATTCTAATGATCGCGAGATTGCAAGTAGTGGTGACAGAAATAAGCATCGAGACGATCTTGGTTATAATGCATCGCGTCATTATCATCGTACACGATCCCCAGATCGACTTAAGGATCGGATTGACAAAGACCGGCGAACAAACGAAGATCATCACTCAAGACGACATTCGCACGGTCGACACAAAGAATCTGGTTCTAGTCATAGGAAACATCACCATCGTCATCATGAATCGAGTCATAGAGAGCATCGCGAACGACACGACTCTCACTATGAGAGCAGACGTGACTGTCATCGAAGCCGAAGCAGCAGTCGTAGTCGACGACGACATGTATTGGACTAATTCATTGATTGATTGAAACACAGCCCTTATGGATTTTAGGTCTCGAAAATAAGAGGAGGGTGTAATTCGCACCTCTTCTTTGAAGCTGGGCGCTTACTTAGTAGAAATTGACAATTGTTGTTTAAACAGTTCTATATATTAAATACATTGTGATACGGCCACACTTGATTCTCTTACTCGATCCTCTTCTAGTATTCTACCCGAAGAATTTTCCGATCTTCAAGTTGTTTCCTCTTTATTGTTGAGATACACTCATCTCATCTTTGAATATTGGACATCGTGGTGAATGTCAAAGTTTGTTTATATTTTTTTGACCCTCAAAGACATTCCAGTTTAGAGCAGCTACCGCATATCGCGACAGAATCACGTTTCTACCTATAAGTTTGCACATCACTTCAGAAGGTACCGAGTTGCATTGATTCCCTCCTGAGTGCAATGTTTTTATAGATATAAAGGCAAATAACAGTTGTCTAAAAGGTTGTAAACAAAAATAAATTTATTTTTAAGCACATTGCGAGATGCAAATCATGCGGAAAACGTTGAGATCTCGCTAAAGTCTGGATCGAACTAGAGGGGTGAGAGGTCACACAGTTGTATACAAAAATACTCTTTTTAGACGAAACAGTCGAGAAGAGAGTGAGCTATGAATAATCATGAATGCTAACCATTGATGCAATGATAAGTTTGATTGTGCTCTCCAAGTAGACGATTAAGGAAACTTTGTTCTTCGGAATCACTCCTTATGAAATCAAAATTTGCTGTTTCAATGACGAGATGGTTGTGTCTGTAGCGCAAGTGCAGAGCAACACCTGATAACACGATCAGTATAGCACTTAACGAGCACACGACTGGTACTATTATAAATGAAAGCCGTGGCTGTCGTGTTATCTCCGTAATTTTGATGGTGTAAAACTTATCCACTAGTTTAACATCATTCTCAACTTTGAACACCATGTAAGTAGAACCTATTCTTTGGATGTATCTTGCGATATCGATACTCGTGTCGTTTGTGTGACCCCCTAATTGGCATGTGTTACTGTGAGCCGACGCTTCATCGGGATAAAAAGCGTAGCAGAATCTAAATGGACCTGAGCCTTTTAGAGCCATCGACACCGTCAAAATATCACCATGTTCAATGAATAGTTTCCCGATTATGTCAACTACTTCGACAGGATCGCGTGGCCTCACGAGTCTTGAAACTTCTCCATGGTAGTCTGTATCGTTTATTGTGGCTGTAACGATAACCTTGATCATTTGATCGGTCGCATTGGTGAAATTGTAAGACAATGTATCACCGTTTTGACCTGATATGTAAACATCATCGACAGACCACACGTATTTGAAGGTAGCAGTTTTTATAGGTGCTATCTTTTCGATGTGGACGACAGCAGTTGTTGTGCTATCAGTTGATACGTATCCAGAGTCGTTGTTTTGTAATATTTCGATTGTACCATGGATGTTAATCTGGGGTGGTTTTGGCTTAGCGAGCGTGCTTTC
Source organism: Fragariocoptes setiger (assembly GCA_019968535.1). Classification (NCBI taxonomy): domain Eukaryota; kingdom Metazoa; phylum Arthropoda; class Arachnida; order Trombidiformes; family Phytoptidae; genus Fragariocoptes; species Fragariocoptes setiger. The sequence continues at coordinate 4,954 of JAIFTH010000947.1, read as the reverse complement.
ATTCTTTGCTTGCACGTCAAGTCCGAACACATCATGAATATTCGCGATTAATATAATGTTGATTAATAACATATACACGGACAATACGACACTCATACTGGACAACATTTTATAGCAAAACTTAATGATGTTTTTTCGTTCATGATGGGCCCGACCATTGGTAACGGTTTGCTATTTACTAATTGATGCGAAAAGCGTGCATCAGAAATGATGTTTTTTTAATGACATGCTGAATGGGACATGGGCAGTGTCAAATATACCCTGTTGGCGTCGATTCGATTTTCTTAAATCCATGTTGGCATGAACGTCTGCGTACGTTTTTCTCTCAGGGAAGAGTTGTGAGCATGAGCAGACAATCGGGATGACATTGCCGGTTTATTGTCCAGTTTTTCGTTTCTTTTTGCCCATTAATCTGTGCTAGCAGAACAACAACAAAGACCACAACAGAGAATGTCAGCTGTGGGCGAACACAATTCAAAACGTGACTCAATTGTCATTGAAAATCCCTGCTTCTTGCAATGTTGACACATGACAACAGCTCGGTGAAAGTATCGATTTTATCTCTTGTATCACCGATTATACATTATTGCTGTCAAGTGCATCACCACTACTCGCACAATGAATACACTCATCAGATATCAATGTAAGTCCAGCTCTAAAGTTTGCGAACTATCGATAGCCATTTTCTTCCACACGGATCACTCATACTTTCTGTAACTATTCTTTTATTAGTAAGTTTTCTAGGACCATTCACTGTCTTGCTACTATCGTTGCAAACATGCCTTGAATATGATCAATACTCACCACGCGAACACCGCAGCGCCAGGGGACTGATAAGTGTGGAAGCCAACAATGATCGAACATTTTATCGCCGAGAGCGCATAGCTTGGTGCACAATCAGTGTCTACGAGCAGAAAAAGTGTCAAGACTGGTCACGGGCCATTGAAGAAGTCAATGGACAGGCCTCGTTCGGCCAGGAACCTCTGGAATTCAATTTGGATTGCGTGCAAGCTTCTGACAAAGATCAGTGTATGTCATATATTGACGATGAACGTGCCGATTTGATTTTGCTAGATCCGGGCGAGATTGGTGTCGCTGGTCGCTATCACAGTTTGAGTCCAATCATGGCTGAACGATATGGCCCAGGTCGCTCAGAGGCCGGTCATTACTCGGTAGCTATTGTCAAGAAACGCAGCTCTTTTATTCAGACACTCGATGATCTTTTCGGAAAGAAGGCATGCTTCTCGGGCGTCAGCCACATGGCCAGTTGGACATTGCCATTAGCCTCTCTGATTGATTTACCATCTTTTATTATAAGTGACTGCAACAACTTGGTCAAATCAGCTTCGTACTTTTTTGGCAACAGTTGTGCGCCTAATGCTCTGATCAACAAATTCAATCCAAAAGGTGACAATCCTCAAAAAATGTCCTATCTTTGTGAGAGGCGCGACGCTCGTGTTGGTGCCCATTACGATCCTTACAATGGTGTGTATGGCACTCTCAAATGCTTGAATGATCTGTCCATGGTGGCACGGGACACAGCAAGACGTTATCCTCATACCGATTCGTCTCCGATGTTGCCATTATCCGATTTGAAATATAAAACCGACTTCAACAGAGGCGGTGATGTGGCTTTTGTTCGTCACAACACTGTGCAATTATCAGAGCGTCTCTTGTTGACGCCCGAACAACGTGCTGAAGTTCCCTCACGTGCCGACATTGAACTCTTATGTCCGCAAGGCGGTCGCCAGAGTCTAGACAACTGGCAAAACTGTAACTTTGGATTCTCGCCTGCTCATGCTGTTGTTGTGTCGTCAAGAGTTCCCACTGAAAAGCGCGAACAAATTCAGCGATTCCTGAAACGATCTGTTCAATTGTTTTCGTCACCATTCACTCCAGTGAGTGGCGGTTCGTCCGCATCAGCGATAGCAACTGCTGGCTCGCCCATATCACAATTGCCTTCACAGCCGCCATACTCACCGTATGGACCGACGATTAATCAGCAGCAACAAATTGTCGACTCCACGTGGCAAACACAACAATTAGGTTTCAATCTGACCAGTATTGGACCAATAACTACACCGTTCAAACTTGTTGGCGATGCTGCTTATCAACAATACCCGAGCTTAGATGTCATATTTAGCAGTGATATGACCGATCTCGAGCCCCTCATTGGACCTCAGCAAACTTTTCGTGGTTTTTTGGCCAAATATCCTGTTCAACCAGCCACATCATTTTTGAAATCACAATCAGGCTACTCATCTGCCGCACGTCGATCACCCTCAGGCATTTACAACTCAGACAATTCAGTCTATAAGGTCCATAGTCAAATGGATTATTTTGAGAAATTACGCCGCTGCCCTGTGCCGGCCGTGATCTTGTGTGTCACTTCCCCAAAGGAAATGACAAAATGCCAAGGTATGTCGAAAGCATTCCATGCGGCCAATCTGAAACCTGAGCTAGGTTGTAAGCTCGCCCGTTCGTCGCTAGAGTGTATGCAACTCGTGCAAAGCCGTGACGCTGATCTCGTGGTGCTGGACGCGGCCGATATATATATTGCCGGTCTTCGCTTTCATCTCATGCCAATTGTCAGTGAACAATTGGACGCACAAGATTCCAAGTACTATGTTGTGGCGTTGGCGCGCAAGGACGACACCGACACTAGCTTGCTTGAGCTCAAGGGAAAGCGTTCGTGTCACACCGGTTTTATGAAAGCTGCCGGGTGGGTGATGCCAATTGGATTTTTGTTGGCCAACCAACTCATTCGGTCGTATGGCGATTGCGATTCCGCCCATTCAGCAGCAGAATTCTTCGATAAAGGCTGTGCACCTGGCATATTAGCCGCCACATCGTCCGCATCAAATTCATCGTCGATTGCCAGCGCTTGGACTATGCGCAACATGTGCGATTTGTGTCACGGTTCGGCGTCTAGCTTTTGTGCTCGCGAATCCTCAGAGCCATTCTATGGCGATACAGGTGCTATGAGATGCTTAGTCGAAGGCGGTGGTCAGGTGGCTTTCTGTAAACACACCACAGTGTTTGAGAATACCGGTGGCAGTAATCAAGAAACGTGGGCTCGCAATTTGATCCGCAGCGACTTTGAGTTATTGTGTCGCGACGGACGTCGTGATGTGGTTGAAAACTATAAACAGTGCAATCTGGGCACAATATCATCTAACGCCATTGTGACACGCGACGATACACCGCCCGATCTGATCGATGCCTATGCCAATTTATTTCTCTACGGGCAGCAATATTACGGATCAAAGTATTCTGAAGAGTATACATTCAAAATGTTTGTATCAGTACGAAAGTCTAACCACGATCTCATATTCCAAGACGCAACGCAGCAATTGTCGCGCGTTCCCATCACTAAACAAAACTATCGCGACTATCTCAGCCAAGATTCCAGTGACTTTATACGAGCCATGGAGCTGGTATACTGTTAAAAACTAACTTGCAAGATACTCTCTAATTATAGCCATGACGATTTTTTACACAAGTCTACTAAGAAGCAAAAGACCAACATCTGTAATCAATCTCTTTTATACAGTCGTCCATAGAGATCTAGTTTAACATGTGTTATTTAATCAGAATCATTTGAGGAGTTATTTGTTCTGCTGCAATTAACGCGGATATTGATTTGGTTTCGTATACGGTTTAGTTTTTTTCCGGTGTGCAATTCAGGTGCAATTGCCTTGGCCAAGTGTGTTTGCATAGGTAGAGTGGTCTGTCAAGGGTTGAAACTCAAAGTGATGCTGATGGAGTCAAGAAGAACGTTGTAGTAAGATCAAGTTGGTACAAGTTGTTTATGCACAAATGTTTTGTCCGTGAGTGTTTTGTTTTATAAATACTAAGTTACATAAATATCTATATACTTATATTTATAAATAAATTATATTTATATAGATGATCCATCTAATGATTGCTTTTGGTGCGGTCAAGCACGCAAAGAGCAACACAGTGGAGTTATTGAAACAGAGACGATATTAGAGTCTATGCCGCTGATCGACCAATCATCTTCAATTTGTGCTAAAATGTGTTTTCGTCGTTGCTTGTCGATCGTCTCACACTCACGCTCACAAACTCAAACTCAGATGATTGTTATTTCTTTTAGATACTGTTGCGCTTTGAATTGTTTCGAGCCGAGCATAACTATTGCGATAAACAGGCCATGATCATCATAATCTCGAATGATATTGTTTGTTACACTGAATGATACAGATTCTGTAAGAACGAGAGAATGTCGTTCGCGGCCATCATCATGGGTTAGCTCAACAGGTCACATGTTACATTGATTTTATCTTAAATAAGTTATTGACAGAGTTAGTGAATGAGTGCTAACGAATGACCGACCAACACTCATGATGCATCGATGTATAGCATAGATTAGATTACACACGGCAATTGGACGTATCGCAACGAGAATCCAATTTGCGAATTGAGAGCATTCTGCGTTTGGTCAGCGTTGGAGCGCACCTTCAACTGGAACGGTTTGGATCGTGATATAATGATGTTGGACTCAAGCAATTTGGTACCACAGAATCTGTCCTCGCCGGGCCCGATTCCATCGTTGCTGCCTTGATCAACACCAATGAAATCGTCGCCGTTACACATGCCACCGGTTGAGCCTCCCAACTCGGTTATGTTTCCAGCTGCAAAAGTTATAGATAGTAACGATGTATAAGTTAGTGGGTATAGAAAAACAAACTTCATGAAGTTAAGCTTATGTTTGTATAGAGAGGACACTTACATTCGAATGGAGCACCGAAGCTGAACGAGTTCTGGTCAAGTCTTTCTGTTTCCCACTTAATGGCGCAGAAGTTCTCCTCAACACGAATGCACGATGTGTAACGTAAGTTGGACAAGTAACGAGCTCGTCCTTCAATGCGAGCTCCGTAGTTGAAACTTCTGACGACTGCTGACGGACTTCTGAAGTATTGCATACATCCTG
>JAIFTH010000946.1:0-12956 GCA_019968535.1 Fragariocoptes setiger | reverse complement strand
GTGTGTGTGTGTGTGTGTGTGTGTGTGTGTGTATGTGTGTGTGTGTGTGTGTGTGGTGTGTATGTGTTTGTGAGCCTCACTCTGCTGTGCTGATTGTCGTCTTCTTTATTGATATCTATGGCACTTCTATATAATGGTCTTTCTATTCTTATGGTCTCGATGGCAGTGGGTAAACAATTGAATTTTGCAAGCTGGTCATATTAGGCTGGTTAGCTAGTCAGTTAGTTGTAGTTGGCTCTCAACTTGTATCATCTGATGGTGCCTATCTGTCTGTCTATCCGTCCGTCCGTCTATTGATCGATTTCGATTTCAACCGAGTTCAAGCTCTCGAGCCTTCGAGCTGTGATAATTGACTAAATAAGAAGGTCCAAATCAATGAATGAACGAGCAATCTGTGGTCTGTCTGTCTGGTAGTGTGCCAGTGGACACTAATATCAACATTTGCATTCTCTCGCATTGTGATTGTTGTTGTTGCTGTCGTCGTACGAAATACAAACAATAATAACAACCAGATTTAATGGAATTTTATTTCGTTCCTAAAGTTTGCTGGTTGCATATTTATTCGTTCTGGAACAATAGCAGCATAGAAAAGAGAGGAGCACAACAACGAATGCATGAATGAAACATTTTTGATCAGAAAACAATAGCAGCGGATAGTGACGGCAGACATCGACAGACAGACGACGACGATTCTCCATCTAATGAGTAATTGAATGAGTACTTGAAAGATGATCATCACAACAATGAGAACACTAACGATCAATGTAAATGTATGTGAAACAAGCTAATGAGCTTGCAGTCGTCCAATGATGACAAATGTCAAACAATCAATAAACATATAAAACAACATGATCACAACACTGACGAATGAGCACGAGCTGACATATGTATCAAGCTTGATGATTTGTAGTGACCCGTGAAGTCCCTTATGATGTCCTTATGATTAATGAGTAGTACAGCTCCTAGTGACTATATGTACAAGATGAAAAGTGTATAATTGGCTAATTACAAACTAATATAAACAATAAACAATGATGCTGGCAAAGGTCAACGTGCAACGAAGCAGGCTCAGCTCACGCAAAGCCTGAAACAATGTTTAGACATTGAGAGTAAGTGAGAATTCTAAGAAAGAGACGAGTTCAACCGAACCATGATGACACAGGTTGTGCGGTGGTGACTATCTGTGGCTGTGACGACACGAGCGCCAAGTTATATGTAGACGGGTTCCGAGAAGGAGGCACTACCTGTACGGCCGGCGGCGCCTCCAGCAATGCAAACTGTCGCTTGTCATCGTCGTCGTAATCATCATGATCATCATCATGATCATCATTATCGTTGATCTGATGCCCTGTCGTTGCTGCTGTTGACTGCTGCTGCTGCGGAACTTTGTTGCTAACACTTGATATTATGGCAGATGTTTGCAATGAACTGGGGTCGACTTCTTTTTTCTGAGCCAGGTGTTCATTGTCTGATGTCAGACGCCCGCCGCCGCCCCCTGAACCGATCGACGCCAGCAACGATTGTGTGTGTGGGGAGTCCCCCCCAGCACCGGTCACATAGTTGTCGGCTGTGCTGCTGGCCATATTCCAAGTCGAGCCGAGCGACAACGACGCCGGTAACATCGACGACACTGCCGATGTCAATGATGCGCCACTCGACGGGCCACCGAAGACCGGAAATGAGAACGCCAACAATGCACTGAGTGAGCTCACGATGGGCGTGACGCCAGGCGGCTCTAAGTACACGCCCACGGCGTACATCACTATCGAGCCCAACTTGCAGCCTGTGTACGAGGACACGTTAGCCACCAGATGGCGCAAATTGTCCACCAAGACGGCGCGTACGTGATGCACGAGTGCGCCCAATGTTGCACGCACCATCACGCGAACATTGGCGCCACCATCATTGGTGCTGGCCTCGTCGCTGGTGGGCAGCTCCACTTGTAACATTGACCCACGAACAAGCGGATCTTTCCTGAGAATAGCATCATCATCATCTTGGTCTTGAATAATGTCAATCACCTTTCTGTCATGATTCTTATTAATAAAATCAGACAGTGAGCTAGTTTTTTCATGTTCTTCTCTTTCTTGTTGTTGTGATCTGCTGATTTGAATTTGGCCCACTTTTCGTCGTTGCCATAGGCGTTGCTGGCGTTTATCGTTGTCAACATTATTCGTCATATGGTGGTCAACATTTGTACGTTGTTGCCAATTGAGTAACGAAGTCGGTGACGACGAAGAAGAAGAATCATTCGGATTATTGGCGTCAGGGGCGAAATAATTAGCCACGTAAGCGCCCATTCGACAGCCGACCAATGACAGAATGTTGGCTAGCGACGGATTGGTGGGCTCGGTGCGCGTCAACGCCTCTGGCAACACGCGCACCACCGATCCAAGCGCCGTACCATACAACGCGCCTATGTCTCGACCTAGCTGAATTAGCATAGCGCCCATGTCGAGGTGCTGATCAATGCGGAGTGCCGGCGGCACTGGCACACGCACAGAACCAGCACTGACTTGCCGTTCTAGGCCTTGCAAAGTGGAGCTCATTTTTGCATAATTATCGCTTAACGAGGCCAATTGCTGGCTGATGGCGCGCGCGCTGAGCGCCATGTCCAGCACTCGTGTCGAGTACAGGCCAACAGCGCGTTCCATTGCCGCGCCCAATGTACGACCGAGTGATTCGAGCGAGTGCGTCAAACGGCGCAGCAATTTTACGTTCAATTGGTGCATTGAGACGGGCGCGGTGAATGGCTGACTATTGAATGCTTGTGTGCCGCTTGCCACAGTGGTGTTTGCAAACACAGGTGCTGTAGATGACGACGAGGCTAGCTCGTAGGCTAGCGCATACGAGCGCACCCCTTCGTAAGCAATCAGTGCACCCAATTGACCCGAGGCGTCTGCCAAGCGACCTCCTGACGCCGGCGAGCTTTGACCGGCGGCCGGATTCGATGCACCTAACCATGACGACACGAGCGACGGCGCCGGTGTTGTCGTTTGAGCCCCGAAAGGCCAATACCAGGCGCGACGCATCATCGTTGGCCCCATTGTTCGTCGTCGTCCTGTTAGAGTTTGCTCTGCTTTGTTGTTAGATTGACCTTTTGCTGTTGCTTTGTTGTCTGTTAGTGGTAGTAGTCGTTGTTGGCACTTCAAGTTGGAGCCCCAGCACGAAATCTGATGCGCATTCCATTCGGCGCGTTTAATGGCTGCATGCAAACTCGAACGCTGCTGGCGCTCTTCCACTTTTGCCACAGCTGCTTTTCCAAGCAAACTATCGTCAAGGAAAACATTGTCGTCGTACATGTAATGCCAATTATGGTCCTTGTTTGGCTTCAACGAATCTGAGCTGTAGCTTTTCATATAGCTATGACTATCGACGTTGATTTGATGGTCATTGTTTTTTTTGTTTTCATTTGCCGCTTGCCCAGACTGATCGCTCAAGGCTGCTGTTTGTTTTACGTCTAAACAGACAATAGCTAGACAACAACAAACAACTGCCAGTGTTAGCCATTTTGTTTTGCCTTGTGAACAGCTCGATGTTGTGAGAGCTAACATTTTACTAGTTGCTGAACTTTTGACTAGATTTTTTTGTCTCGTCGATTAGCTTGATACGATTAGATTAATTATCTTTATTGAGATTTATCCACTCCTTCTTTTGCTTTCTTCTCTTCTTCCTCTTAGTTTTTGTCTGAATTTTCTTATAATATAAGCTCAAATTTAAATTATCAACGGCTAAAACAATTTTCATCTATAAAATCATCATTTGATACATCTAATAATTATCTAAGGTCCTCCATCCGTTGCTGACAGTTGTCAACAGCCAGAAGTCAAGTTCAAGTCACTGTTAGCCTATTATTGCATCGGTACAATGATCGTTGTACTCTTAGCATGAACAAATTTGTTGGGGGGATTAGTGTGGCCTTGTTTTATCATCACCACCATCGATGCTACCGGTAATAACAACAATCAATCAGTCAGCTAGTCAGCCAGAAAACTAGTCAGGAACGAATAGTGATAATGATGAAAAATAATAAAACTGGATACCGTGATTGTGTGTGACAGCTCTCGTGATACAAAACTGTCGCGAAAAATTGTGTCAGAGAGGATTAAACGTTCTAATGGAGGGAGCTCGCTACGAGCTTCGTAACGATTCAATCAACTAATCGATTTGCGTCATTCTAATTCATGATCTCACTCTGTATCGTTTACAACTATTACACTACGCCAACGGACACTCTCTTACTAATTCGATTTCAATCTGACATCATTAGCATGTTTCATACAGCGAATACATTGTTCAAACAGCTGGCTTACATTGAGCAATCGAGCAATTCAATCAGCCAACATACTGTAAACAGATGATAAGTGAGTGATGATCTCAGCAACAACGAAACCATTCGAATCAATTGATCAAGAGTTTTGTTTTGTTCCTTTTAGGATTGAGCAATCGTTCAATATCTATAGTTAAAGAGTAATCACGATGAGCAATTGAGCTATCACGAGCTGAGAGTGTAGTCATAGTATCTCAGAGCAACAAGCAAGTATGCTAGCGAGCAATTAAGTAGCAACAGGTGTTTGTTGTAACAGTTTGCTCAATCGCTATTGATCATGTACGAACTGACACATGTACAGTGGTGGAAAAAGGTTTCGACCCTTCTATAAAGGAGCTATGGGCTGCTCTCAAAAGCCTGTTTCGTTCACTCAGAAGTCACGCACCGGCGGGTAAGCGCGTTGTTCAAATCGAGAAAAAGAGCTAACCAAAAAAGAAAAAGTTTTGAAAGAAAAACAAGAGAATAGTCGACTTGTGATAAAGCGAACTAACTGCAGGCTGACGATGCGAGCAGAAAATGGGGGAGCCTAAAATGGGATTTTGACTGCTTGTATAGATTTCCCCATGAGGTCGGAACCTTTTTCCACCACTGTACGCGGTACAATATCTGAGAATGATATGAAAAAAAATAAGAGCAAAAAGTTTTCTCTTTCACTCAGAAAAGGAATGACAGACAACAGCAATAACTTCAACTCAAAAGAATAATAAAAGTGACGCCACTGGTACAAAGTTTGCGTCATTCGTAATCTTCGATTTGTTTGTTATTGGCATCAAATCAGGATCAGCGATTCTCATTCGATTGGCGTTATCTATTGCTAGCTTTCGTCTATCAATAGGTGTATCGCTTAGTCTGTTACTTTGTGTATTATTAGTCATTGATGGAGGTGGTAGTTGTTGTTGTTGTCCCAATATCGGAATTACTGCCATAGAGTGAGCCCGTCATCGAAAGTTGATTCGAGTGAAGTCTTTTCCACTTCCTTCCTCTAACTGCTAATATTCCGTTGTCATGTTGTTACTGATGCCAGTTATTATCACATGGCAGGTGTCAATTGATGTCGCTCTCTTACGCACTCCCGCCAATACGCTTGTGTGAGAACATGCAAACAACAGCGACTGATCAGCCGATTATCAGCAATAAATTAGCAATGACTACAAAAGCTGATCAGTGATATTTGTATCGATCAAGCAAATATTGAACGATGAAAAGAAAATTAACGGGCCACTTGTCGTTGTTTTGGGACGACTTATTGATTCACACAAACAACTGAGCACTGAAAAAAGAAGAAAATGTATGTTATTGTTATTATAACACTTGTCGTCGCTACTACTACTTGTTCAGCATTCGATCGACAACCACATCACGCTATCGATTATGTTGTTATTGTCGCTCGTTTTTCCGCTTATTGTTTGCACACAGCGAATAAGCTCGAGCTCGAATAATAATAAAATGAGTGTTCTAAGAATTATAGCACCCCATTAGCGTGGTGTAAGCATGCACAGCCTGCCAACGACCTGTGTGTGTGTGTGTGTGACCAAGTTAAGGTCCGAAAAACAAAGGATTCATCAGCATCGAACGAAGCAACAAGCCCAACTATCTCTCTCTCTCTCTCTCTCTCTAACTTACTTTAACTTGACTTGACTCAATCTTTTAGTTAACTCCACTAAAAGACGCAACTGAAAGATTGAACCAAAGAAATAATTAGCTTCTTTGAGTTGGTCTCCCTTCGCTTCACTTTTATTCACATTGCTTAGATACTGTTGTTTTTATTGTTGTTGCTGTTGCTACTCTCACTGTGGGTGAGATCATATTGATTAAGTGATCGGTCCGATTGATTGGTTGAAATAGATTTAGATTTACTCTGTAGATTTAGGGGGCTTACATTGTATTGTTGTCGCACATGTATTGTGAACTGTGTGTACATGTGTTTTGTGTGCGTCTCAAGAGTGTGTGATTGTGAGTGTAATTGAAAGCAAAAGCAAAACCAAGGTGTACGTATACATAGCGACAAACACCATCTCTTGTCTTGAAGAGCATCGTCGTCGTCGTCGTCGTCGTCAACTGTGTGAGTTGATGTCCCAACGGACAACTAGATAATATAAGCTCGCTTGCGATATTAATATCTAATAATAATAACTATCAATAGCCAACAGCAGCCAATAATAAATCATCGAGCAGCAATAAATTCAGAGCAGTGGAGAAGAAGATCAGATTGACAATGCGCCTATGCATAGATTGTGCACTTACAACTTGCAAGTGAGGTCTCTCGTTGTTAGTTAGTGGTTTGTATCAGGCGACCAAATGATAAAATTAGCGACAGCTGACTTGCTAAATTGTATGTTTATTTACTAATAGAGTAATCTAACAATAAAGATCAAGTAGAATGAGATTTGTTTACGACACTCCAAATAAAATCACAAACGAGACAAATGAGGCAAATTGAGGCAAGTAAAGTGTATAATTTGGCAATTAAAGAACAAAAAACAATAATAAACAAGAGAAGATTGGGCTCAATTTGTTGTCGTTGTTGTTGGCGCACAGACAGATAGATGAGTCGATCTAGTGATTGAATGAATGGATGACTTACTTACCGAGTGACTGACTGGCGTTGATCACGAGGGACACACACATGCACCCGTAGTGACACTCACGGCTGTCACTAGTAAACAAATGACAATCTATCAATCCAAACAACAAATCCAATCGATGATTCACTCCTTGCACTGTATTGTGTTAAATTTATTGACCATGTTGTAAGGCTCACAAGCTAGATGTTGTCACATTTATATTGTTGTCAACACGTCGTGTAATTGATATAAGCTAGAGAAGAGATCGGTTAGTTAGTGAGTGAGAGAATCAATGATAATAAATAAATGAGAATAACGGTACGGTGTCTAAAGCAGCAATTGAGATACACATATAATAGCAAACTATAGCAGCGTTCATGTACTCAATAACAAGCCAATGAGAGACAGTGATCATTGACAAGCTAAAACGCTAAACAACGACAACAATGGCAACAATTGTGATCAAAGTGAATGATTTAATCAAACTGAATGAATGACAATTAGAGATAAAATCCATATCCATATTGACAGACACTTAGCAAACAACGAGCGAGAACTCGTAGCTAGACAATCTAAAAGTGGATTTAGAACAAATATCAGTAATTGTTTTCAATTGTTTACAATAGTGAAAACAAAAGTTTCAATCTAATCGACATCGCACACAACTAACTTAACTTGCTTCTCATGATAACAACAATTGACACTTACGGCTTGTTGTACTGTTGTATTGTCAAATCATTGCTCGAGTCTTAAGACGAGTCTTCACTGCTTGAGGTGGCACAGCTCAGCATTATTCACACAGCTTATCATAGTCAGTATGCATTCTTTCATTTAGATAACTGAGCACAAGTTTCTAAACAAGCAATCAGCAATAAACAAAGAGCTAATCTAATCTAGTGCAGCCAATTTACACAACACAATGCACGAAAGCACGAATGTACGCATGCACGCACGCACACTTGCAATGACACACAAGTTTACAAGTTGCTTGGTTGCTTGATTGCTAATTGCTGAGCAACGACAATAATAACAACAAACGATTCGCGCTCATCGACAATCAATAGATGCCATCAATTGTCATCGATGACATGAGATGGGCGCGTCTAGTGCGTGATATGATTGACAACAGCACCAGCACACTAACTTCAACTCACAGCATTTGTGTGAGCTATCGTAGAAGCAATACACACACACATACAAATCAAACAGAATTTCTCGCAGCTCAAAAAGGCAACGCTTAGTAATGTAGTGAAATTGTCACTGTTGCAGGTTGTTTCGTTTTCACCACAATTTACGTAATCGGTCGCTTTTGGCCAAAAAAGACAATGGCCGAAACTGCAATGCCGGCTTGCTAACAATGTCAGCTGAGCTGGCGTCGAATTGTCGATCAAGGGCGCGAAACTTTTGTTGCTTTGTTGTTGTTGTTGATGCCTTTGCTTTTACCCGTATAGCAGACAGACACACAGGGATAAATCTCGTGTCCGCTTTACCGATGACACAATCACAGACACTAGCTTACAAGATAATGTACTATTGGTTCCAAAAAGAATGATCTGTAGCCAATCGGGTCCACTTGGTTCCGCTCATCATACCGATTGAGAAACAGCTTGCTCGTCAGCTGTTTCGTAACTTGTGAAAAATTAGGCCCGCGCCACACAAAAGCCCTGAATTGGGCTTTTGGCAGCTAGTATAGATGCCTGTATGTGTCATTCTTTTTGAAACGAATAGTACAGTACAAACAGACAGAGAGACAAGTGCAGGTGTAGGAGTGCACGGAAGAGAGAGTAAACACAGAACAATTGTGTGTGTGTGTGTGTGTGTCCGAAGGGCACTTCTACACATAAAGCCACCAGAGGTCGCTAGGGGTCGCTAGTTACACAGACAAAACAAAAGACAAACTCACACTGGCTATGAGTGAGCTGCTGCTGGTTGCTCTTATTAGTTAGTTTGTTCATTGGTTCTATGACGGACACACGAGCTGTGTGTGTGTGTGTTTGTTTGTCATCTCACGCTATGAACTATGAAATGAGCTATGAACTTGTGAGACGAGAGGTGCTGTGTGCGTGTGTGTTTGTGCGCTTGCGTCGCTCGTTGTTGCAGTCGATCAATCAGTGAGGAGAAGGCGTCATCGGAATACAACGGACTAGTGTCTAGACAAGTGAAGGATCGGTATGTTGTGTTATTGGACTTTGTAGACGCCACACAACACATAAAACTTTTGTTCTTAACTCTCGCATCTCATTCTTATGATTAGATTTTACTACTGTTATAGTGAATCATTTTATTATTAGTATTATTATTATTATTATCATCGTTCCTGTTGTCATCATCATCTTGTTAGTCGCAGTCGTCGTTAGCAGTGATTCTACTGTGTTATAGTTCACTAATCAATAGTTGATCGGACTTGTTACACAGACACACACACACACACACACACACATACCCAAGCGTACCAGGATTTACATTGATATTAGTTTTGTTGCTTTCCCCTCGTATGCGCAATTGGCACTCAAATCAAGCAATAATCAGCGCATCATTTATGTCTATCGTCTATCATTCAATCTGTCTGTGAGCATAGTGCGCTATACGCTATATTAGCAGCTAATTGTATCATTGATAGCTAGCTAGCTAGCTACAACTAAGCAACCAAGCAAGTAAGCAACAATCATCAAGCATAAGAAATAGCAAGCTAGCGAGCGAGCGAAGAAGAAGAAATAGCGCCAATCTGTCGATCGATTGTTTCCAAGTATAGAGCTGTCAGTGTCGTCGCATTTGGTTGTCAGTCGTTAGCTCAGCTCGGCAGCGCTCGTTTGTTCGTCATTCGTCGTTAGAGTGTGTTGTTGTGGTGCGTGCCCAAGAAGAAACGGTATATTTGATAATATCGGTGCCGAGCAGAGAGTCGTCGATAGAACAACATCAGCAGCAGCAACAACAACAACAACAAAAATAACAATAACCTCAGAAGCATCAGAATGATAATGATGCCAATCAATTAGTTAACCAATCAACTAAAAAGCAAAAGTTGAGCAGAAGCAAAAGAAAGCTCATTAATTGACCACCCGAAGAAGTAGCAACAAGCTAGAACAATTAAGAACTGATCATCACCTACATCCACAGCTAATTAATTATCAGCTCAGCTTAGTGAGAGCTCAGTAAGCTTAGTGAGAAATACACGCACGCACGCGCTCACGCATTTACGCACTCACCTGCACTAGATTCATTCTGGGCACTCATTGTGTGTCATCAAAACAACATCAATTCATCAATTCAAAAAGTCAAACTCAATCAAAGTGAAATCGAACATTCAATTGAATTGAAATCAATCAATCATCATGGCAACCCTCATAGGTCGAAGCAATGATGTTGCGATGGTAGTTACGCTGTTACTGGTGTCATTCATTCTAACCATCGTTATTGGGCCGTCCACGTGTTTACCGGCCACTTATGTCATCGATGGTCCCATCACAGAAGAGTGGCCCACACGCGAACGATACGAGCAATTAATGGCACAAGCAGCGGCAGCAGCATCAGCACATTCTCAGCAGCAACAATCTAAGTCATCACAACAACATCATACTCAGCACAATACACTATTAAGTAATAACAACAATAATGGTGAATCAGCAGCGGCAGCAGCGAATGAACAAGAACTATTGGCTGAGGCCGCTAGTCGTTTAATATTGATGGGCTTCAACGGCGACAACAATCAACAACGACAAGAGCAAAAACAACAACAACTACAGCAAACAGAGAGCAATCAAAACTCAGCAGAGCCTTCGGACGACAGCGCACATAACAACAACAACAACTATGAGGATGACGAATTGGAGGAGGAATTTCGTGAAGAGCAACAGGTGGCCGAAGACATGATGGCCCTATTAGAGCGTCAACAGGCCATCATTGATCGGCACATGATTCGTTCCCGTGACGCAATCAAAGTGTGCGGCACCGAGTTGCAGGAACTGTTGCACAATTTGTGCGGCGGCATATTCGTGAGCGATCCCAAATCGTCAGGCAAGGGCGGCTCTGAAGCGGCGCCCGAGATTGTGCAACCAACTATCATACTTCCCAACGGACGCGTGTTGCCCAATAAGCACAAACGTTATGTGTTGTCGCGCCTCAATCGCACCTCAACCATTACAACCGCAGACAACCGCGACGGCAACAACAACAACGTTGATTTGTTGATTGGCGCTGCTGAAGGTCCAACTGTTGTCACGGCTGCTCACACGGTGCGCGCTCGGCGCACCCATTCATCACACACTACGATTGGACGCTATGGGCGTGAATTGCTCGGCTTATCCGACGAATGTTGCAAAAAACATTGCTCCATTCAAACACTAATGTCGTTCTGTGGGAAAAAGTCAAATTAGTTTTAAAACTTCCTCCTCTTAGTATTGACCACTAATAACAACAACAGCAGCAAGTACTACTACTAAATCAGCAGCAGCAGCAGTAGCAAAAAACTACTAACACAAACAGAGATGCACGCAAAAACTTATCAGCTCACTGATATTATGTACGCCGGAGGTAAAAACTAATAATAATATGAATCTCAACAATCAGGCATCATCATCATATTGGTATAATCATCACACCACAACAACAGGAGAATAATAATTATCGTGAACCACACAGACACATACAGACGCGTACGCGTACGCGCACGCGCTCACGGATCGCTATGATAATTATAACAACAACAACAACAATTGGTGCCATGACCTCACACACTCTTACACACAATATTGGTTTTTACTATTATAACAACAACCAGCATCGCTCTCGACAATATCTCGCCTCTCACGCAACGAAACAGCTAATAATAATTTTAAGATCACTTTCACAGACATACATACACCATTTTAACACACACACACACGCACTTATGAAATGTACACACACTGCGTTTGAGATAATAGTGTGTGTCGACCTATCTCACTCATTCCGTTTATTTACCATAAATATATCTATATGTATAACATAACATTATGTGCTATTGTAATTACAGCCATTATTATTATTATTATTAATTATTATTATTTCGTAAAATTATTATTATTATAATTATTACAAGATATTATAGTTATTACAAAGCACACACATTCACGTAGAACGCACGTAGAAAGAAACGCGAGCAAGAGACCGATAAAATTCGAGTGGCAGCAGGCCAAAAGGGCAGCTAGCTAAACGTAAATTAGTAAATTAGTGATGGAGTAAAGGAGTGACAAAAGTAAAAACAGTGTGTATGCTCGCACCTTCAACAACTGCAACAGCAGTCAAAACGATAGCACCAAAAACTACCGTGTGCAATAGACGCCTATAAGTATCAACATGCATTATTTGTAGGCGTCGTGATCGTGGTCGTCGCCGTCGTTGATCGTCGTCGTTGTGGTCGATTGTCTTTCGCTGCACCTGTTGTCTTTCTCACAACCTGTTGGACGTACAGCACACATACACACATACATTGAGAACACAAAACACCTCATTTGATACCTCATTATAGACGACTGATTTGTCATTCATAATGTTTCAAGGCAGCATGGATTAAATCTGGATCAACTAAACTAAACACTGAATAAAACGAAGCTAAATCGAAAAGACTGAGAAAAGACCATCTTGTTGGAGTTGTGACACCAACACACCTACACACAAACACACAGATGTTTGCAAAAGTATTCATAACGAGATCTCTTTTATTGCAATATTACACACGAGGATGTGTCTGAAACAGTAATCAATCAATCAATAATGTGGTATCGTCATTTCAGACAATAGAAGAAGAATACGAAGAACAACAGCAACAACAACCAGCAATACAATTAGCTGGTGTTGTGATAATAAAGCACCAAATGATTCAAATTTAACAATTCAAACATCCGCGATTGTCAAAAAATTTGTTCGCTTGTTGCTTACGTTTAGATTTTAATAAACTTTTGAGTGAGATTTCAAAAGTGGAAAAAAGGCGCCAATTTAACGATCAAGAGAGAGAGAGAGTGAGTCGATCTAAAGGATGTTCAATAAGTAGCGCGACTGTTTTTGAGGGCGTGTCACAACGCGAT